>LOEQ01003316.1:60559-70721 GCA_001685075.1 Bramus lutescens
GCACACTCGTGCGCACCCCCCCCCACGACTCATGAACAAAAAGTCATCAGTAATTATAATCAGGGTGTACTCTGTGCTTTGTGACCTGACCTACAGAAGATTTGCAAATTTGCTATTTTAGTATCGGTCAGCCTAACGGCTACCATCATTGACATGAACATCTGAGTAATCCTTGATGTTCTCCTGAAAGGATATGAACTCACTCACTCTAGAACCTTTGCTCACCTCTGCCATTTCCTTACGGCTTTTCTCGACCAAGATTAGATTCTCTGTTTTTTCCATTTTCTAATGCCTGCATATGTTTTGATGCATACTCTTGCTCCATTTCATTTTTTTTTACCACTATGGTGCAAACTTCCTGGGATGAGAAGGTTGGGCTGGTTTGTAATGCAAAGACAGTCTCGTGTGATGCATGACATATAGTAGCCTGCATGTATTTTTATGAAAGCATAATAGCTTGTTTAGGATACCTGTTTTTACTTGTGAACCTTACTGTCCATATTACTGACGAGATGATGAAAATTTGTTTGAACTGCACTTTTATATGCTGGAATAGATTTACTCACAGCTGTGGCTTAGTTATAAAGCTCTGGGCTTAGCATTATGCAAATCTACTTAAAATTTTGGGTCTGACACCAACTTGCCCAGCAGTCTTGAAAAAAATATTATTCTCTTGAAATATCTATTTCCTTAAGATCTCACCTCTGCTGTGCTCATCAATACAACTGTGTCCTTGTGACATGTTCCGTCATTGCCCCTCTGCGTCTATGACCACCGTTTGTCTCCCATAGAGAATATTTCTCCTAACTCCACGATGCTCCCAGCAGGTTGACACTGTTCCTTGCTGGGAATTCACCCTCCTGTTGAGTACCTGCCAGTTTTCACTCCTGATGTTGCCACTTGGCTCCTTGACGTTTCTTTAAGGTGGAGACAGTGTGGACACTATGCAGACACGAACTGAATGGCACTGTTCCCAACCCTAACTATTCAGTGGACCGGGCTTGCAGGCCTGTACTTACGTCTGTGTCACAAAGAGCCTAAAGAAAATGACTCCTTTGTTATCAATTTAAACCTTCTTTCCATGAGAAGACAAGGTTTGGCAAGTCACCTTTATTTCTCACTCCATTCTCATCCTTCCCTTGTCCTTTGGGGTCCTGGGGACATACTTCATTCCCTTAGGAAACGATCATGTGAATTTTAATAAGGGAATGCATCCGAAAGATTGCCGATAGTTTGTCAGCTCCTACCCTGCATTGTCATGTTTAGGCTAGCCATTGAGGGCCTTCTTGCTTTCTTTATCTGCAGCTTCCAAATTTTCTTATAAATTAGGTTATGTACATGTACCTAGTACTTTGGGAGACTTGGATGATTGCAATACAGGAGCATCATCTCCATCACAACCCAGAACATCAGGGAGCATACACTTCTTTTTCCAGAAGCTCTTTACGGCCCGAGTTCTGGAACACTAACTCTATTCCCAGTGATAATATTGTATTGAGAATAAATAACTTTATATGCTGGAATGGATTCAATTTAATGGAATTAGAACTATGTTAATGGCCTCTCTAAGACTGCTGTAGGAAGAGAGGCTGGTCCAGGAGTTAAATACATGGCCTGAAACCTTTTCTCCCTGAAGGGTTGAAGGTACCGGAAATTTGGAGCTTTGAAGGAAAGGAGCCAAGCATGGCATTCAGGTTGGTGCAGACTCTGGGGTGTGGTTTCAGTCGGACTCTCGGACATCGAGTCCTGCCCAAGAGAGTGATTGCTTATAGCTGAAGACTTGGTGAATTGTTTTCGGTGGAAGCAGACTGTCCCGAACACTGAAGAGCTGATAAAAACATCCAATTGATCCTTAAAAGAGAGAGCAACCAGAAATCAACCCCAAAAGATATTTCTGAGCAGAGACATTTTAGAGATGTCGTGCTTAAATTAAGAAGTTGAGAAACAACTGTGTAATAGTATAATAGAGTACTCACCTACAATTTCTTTAAAGTGTGCATGTAATAGTGGATTTGATGACTTATGATAATGATGTACAGAACTCTAGGGTGGTGAGTTACTGTCCACAGCAGAAATGGACCATTTTAAAGTTCATTCATGTTATTCTTCAACCATCTTATATAGTCTGATTAATGGATTCATTCCTGTCTCTCAAGTAAGGACTGTATGTATGTATGTATTAACTGACTGCTGTTTTTAGTTTCTTTTGGTTTTTGTTCTTCGAGACAGGATCTCTTCACATAGCTCTGGCTGTCCTGGAGCTCACTATGTAGACCAATCTGTCTGGCCTTGAACTCACAGAGATCCATTTGCTTCTGTCTCCAGCATGCTAGGATTAAAGATGTGCAACATCACATGCAGCTTGCAATTTTATTTCTTTTTTAATATAATCTATTTATTTATTTAATGTACTTTTTTTTTGCCTGCACGTATGTCTTTGTGAAGATGTCAGATCGTGGAGTACAGACAGTTATTAGCTGCCACGTGGATGCTGGGAATTGAACCTGGGTCCTCTGGAAGAGCAGTCAGTGCTCTTAATTGCTGAGCCATCTCTCCATCCCGTCATTTTATTCGTTTTCTATTGCTTTCAACATAAAAACCGAGACTGTTTTAACGTTAGAAAACAAACCAACCAACCAACAAAACTAGACAAAAACCTATTGCAAACCATTCCGCTTCATGGCTTTCCCTCTCTTCCTGTCTCTGGCAGCAGACTTCCATGAGGTATGAGGCCTCCCCTCTTTCCCGCCTTATCTCTACATATAGGTAACCAAACCTCCTATGTCTCCTTTGTAGCTCTCTTCCCAAAACCATATCAGCATTTTCTCTTTAATTTCCTACTTGGTCTTTGTAGAAACTTAAAACATTTCCTCCTTAAGACGTCTTTTCTTCATGTCAGGAAGCTCCTTTCAGTTTTACTGTCTTCACTACACGATTCCCTGTCAATCTTCCTATAACATCTCTCTTTACAGCGTGGTCAGGGCTTAGGAGACAGTTCTTCCTCGCTCTTCTTGAGAGCCTATGCTTTCTCCCTAAACAGCCCTGCTGACTTCACATGCAAACCTGCTGAGCTCTGCTGGACTCTAGGCTTATTCGCCACATGCATGCTGGCTGTGTCCAATGTAAGGTCTTCTTGCCTGTAGATACTGCAGATGGTCTGTTCTTTCTATTACTTCTTTCCCATAGAGTCTTTAAGTATCAACTGATATTTCTTTCCTAACTTTCTCAGTTAATACGGATGCAATGAAAGAGTCATCTGAGTTGGAGAGGCACTGGGGCTCAGAAGTAAAGTGATTGCCAACTCAATTCAATATGGACCAGCTTGGTCTATATTGTGTGGACAGTCAGGGTTAGATAAAGGAAACCCTCTCAAACAAAACAGAACCCAACCTAAAGTTGAGGTGTACTTGGACTTTGTGGAACAGTTCTTCAGTTCCAGAGCTCACAGGGTAGAAACAGGAGGATGAGAAATTCAGGAGCTCCCCTGGTATACCATGAGTCTAGGACTAGCCTGGGGTAAAGATAAGTTCTAAAACAAACAACAAGATAAAATTAAAAATAAGTAAGTTTAAGTGATATAATTAATTAGAAAAAGGAACCTGAAATCTCCCTAAATGTTTGTAACTGGATAATGTCTCTGTTTAATACTTTTCTCATACATGTCTTATGGGACACACACAAAAGCAAATAGGTTCCTTGTACTACTTAGTGAATAGAATACCAAAATTGTGATGGCAGCTTATTTGTTTTGGGTAAATCTGAGTATCTGCATTTTCCTCGTTCTTCATATCTTGCAGATCTTACTAGGTTAATATGTTATTTCTGTGTTGTTAAGATTTTTAGTTGATGGTTCCTGCAGGTTTTACCTAGAAAGAATTAAGAGGTAGTTGGTTCTCAGGTCACATATCAGTAATCATGGCCTGGGAAGATGGATTCACTTGTCATGAATAACATATTCTTCCTGGAAACATATAAGAAGATTTCATTAGTTACATAACACAGGAGCCATAAGTGAAGGCAGTCTCTGCAAACATGTCAATAGAAAATCAGAGATTACAGGAGAGCAGAGAAAATTTTGTTGTGGGTTTCCCAGGCTCTCTGACACATTCTGAGCTTTGGAGTTGGTGGAAGCCAGTGATATTCTAACTTAGTAAATTCTAGAAGTTTTTCTGAACGTTCAAAAGTTATTAGGTCAGACATAGGAGTGAACAATGGATCACTATTAAGGGTACCAGATAGTCCAGTGTTGGTGGTACACTGGGACCATAAGCTGCCTAATAATGACATTGGAACATTATTAGTTATGAAAGATCAACTGATAGCTTAGGTTTGTTTCTAATTGGCTCATAACTGAAACTAATACACTTGTATTAGTTTTCATGGCTCCATGTGACTCATGGCTTGTTACCTCATCTCCTACATATCATGCTTCCTCTGCATGCTCCCTGTGACTCTGCCCTTCTTCCCAGAATCCTCTTTGTCTGTAAATCCTGCCTAGCTGTTGGTCATTCAGGTTTTTATTAAATCCATCAGAGTGACATTGTTACATTATACAAAAATACCATTCCACAACAACCAAAGATAATTTAGCCTTGAAACCACCATATGCCAACTCTATGGTCACCATATTTTTACCAGTCACCAATCTTTCAAATTTTAACACAAGTATCACTTTGCTTTTCTGGAAATCTGTATAATTTTGAAAGACCAAATGCTTTAAAAATTGCTGTTATGATAGTACTTTTATTGTTGACCTTATTATTACATTAATTTCATTCTTCATATTAACAATTTCTGTGGATTTTTCTCATGACGTATATTGACCTGGAAGATTGATTAAAGTTCTACCAAGAGTGTCCAGTTTCATAATATTGTGATGTGACATTGCATAAAAATATGCAGTTTGTGCTAAACCACATTCACAGCTACCCTAAGACACGTGCACCATGCAGGTCACAGGCTGAACACACCTGCAAGTCTCTCCCCAGTTCCTATATGATTGAGATAGGCTGGACATTTTGCTTTAGCTTTTAAAAATTTTGTATTTTCTTTTTTGTCGAAGTTTCTGGGACATTTTCAAAGTTTTCTAAGATAAAAACACATGAAACACCAACTAACGAAGAAAGAAAAGCAGTAAAAAATCAGAATCCATTTAAATCAACTTTTTATATGTCTCTGACTTATACATATGTATATGTTTGCCTGTGTGTACATGTGTATGGGTGTACATACACATGCATGTGAAAACATGTGGGTGTCAGAGGCTGATGTCATGTCTTTCTCAGTCTCTCTCCACCTTACTTTAGAGAGACAGGGTCTTTCACTGAACCTTGAGCTCAATGATTGACTGGGCTGGCTAGCCAACCAGAGAACTCCAGGGACCCACCTATCTCTTTGTCCTTTCCCCAACTAACTTTGGGGTTGTAGACCCTTTGTTGCTGTGCCCAAATTTTATGTGAGTGATGGAGATCCTGTCTTACACCCTCATGCTTACACTGCAAATACTTTACTCACCGAGGTACCAGCTCTTACAAAATACCCATGCTCTCTGAGAGGACACGTGCAGTTAGACCGAGGTTCCAGCTCTTACAAAATACCCATGCTCTCCGAGAGGACACGTGCAGTTAGATATAGAGAGCCAGTTCAGTCCCTCTGAATGCGTGAAATGTCCTGGAAGCATCCAGCAAATTTTGCTATTTTCGTAAGATTGGAATTCTGTTTCCTAATAGCTCACAACCAGTAACGTCTAATAAATCTATGTTGCACACTTGGGTTTGAAATTTTGAGGTTTATGTTCTGAAGGGATTTGGTTCTCGATCTGAAGGGATAATGCTCTTGAAATAAAGAACATGAGTTACTACTCCCTGGAGACAATAGATTACAGAATCTAAGTTGCAATCAATCAAAATGTTGATTGACGGGTTACTGCTACATTATTTTCATAATCTTTGTGGCCAGTGAAAACAGCCAAAAAGGAAATGAAATATCCTGACAGAAAATATCAGTATTTCTCTTCCTTTCTTATCAGAGATGTTGATCCTGAGGCTTTCCAGAAGTTTCTTTATTTTAGAGTTTTGCCTGGAATTCATAATGTAATTTCACTAATGCAATAGCCTTGATATTAATATCCACACTGCCTCCATTTCTGAGCTCTTTTGTTTTCTATGGCAGTGAGTGGCTGGGGAAGAAGACAGAGATTGTTTGAATCCACAATAGAAAGAATGTCACTCACAGTTTTGTTTCCATATCTGATGGCACACAAAGAAATGTTTATCAATTGGCATCACCAGATTTCCTGGCGTGGAGGCTTAGTGGGCTTCTTTTTTTGTTATTCAGAATGTCAAGGCTATTTCATTGATGAGTATGACTTGTCTGAGTCATACTCTGTGACTCAGAGAACAAACTCCTATGATAAAAGCCAAGGTCTAGATTTAAAACCATTCTTGCTCCCTTTGGAAAGCTCTGTGTACGGAGGATGAAGAGCAGCGATTGTCCTCTAACCCAGCGCCGAAGCTGAGCACGCCAAGGACTCCCTTCTTCCCCTTGCTTTGAAATTCTTCTGCAATGATAAAAATTCAAGGCTAACATTGCACAACTTCAATTCATCACAATATTTTGACTTCACAAGAATCAAAAGCCTATTGTATGCATTGATGAAAAGTGCTTTCTTACCTTAATGCTATTCACTGAGTGTAGAAATATAAAATTCTAGCAACTTCCATAGTACATTATAATATATTCATTTATTCATTGGCCGACTAGATAGTCTCTAACTCTGTAGCATAGTCAGATTGAATTTTAACCCTTGAGATAGCCAGACTGGCCTGTAATTCAGGATCATCCTGTTTCATTTGTTCAATGATGAGATTATGGGCACATGCCACCAAGGTCTTCAGATATTACATTTAAACAGACTTTGGAGAAAAAGCCCAACTTATTTTAATTAATGGAAGAAAAATGCATTCAGCTTTTGTTTCAATCCCACTCCCCTTCCTACCTCACAGAAAATAGTCAACCAAATATTACGAATGGTTAATAGACTGTTCTTTGAGTATGAATATTAATTGTCCTTTTTAAAAAGTTTACATGGTAGCATAAAAATGGTACTTCTTCATGTTTGCATATTTTTTAAGAGATACACTTAGTGCTTAGCGGTGGATCACTGCACCTGCTTCCATCACTTAGTGGATGAAGGTTCTATGATGACAATTAAGGTAGTCATCAATGTGATTACAGGTGCAGGCCAGTTCAGGCCCCCTCTCCACTATTGCTAGGAGTCTTAGCTGGGGTCATCCATATGGATTCCCAGGAGCCTCCCTGGATCCCCATAATAGCTCCCTCTATCAAGATGTCTCTTTCCTTGCTCTCCCTTCCATCCCTCCCCCAACGCAGTCATCTTGATCCCTCACTTTTACCCCCCGGAGATCGTCACTATTTCCCTTTCCCCTTCCTGGAGCCCTGCATACGTGTCCCTCTTGGGGTCCTTTTAACCTTGCTTCTCTGGGGTCGTGTACTGTAGGTTGCTTATCCTTTGCCTTATGTCTAGTATCCACTTAGGAGAAGACAAATATGGTCATATTTGTCTTTCTGGGTCTGGGAAAGCTCACCCAAGATAATTTTTTTTCTGGTTCCATTCATTTGCCTACAAAATTCACGATTTTTTTTTAACTATTGAGTAATACTCCATTGTGTAGATGTGACAAATTTTCTTTATCCATTTTGCAGTTGAGGGATGTTTGGTTGTTTCCAGGTTCTGGCTATTACAAATAATTCTGCTATGAAGATAGTTGAGATGAGCTCCTGAAGTCCAGTTGAAAAGAGGGAGGAGGAATCACATGAGCAAGGGGGCTCAAGATCATCATGGGGAAAACCACAGAGACAGCTGACCCAAGCCAGTGAGTGGGAGCTCAAAGAATCTGGACTGACACCTGGGGTACCTGCAAAAGACTGAAATTGGCCCACTGAATATGGATGACAGTTGTGGGGCTTGATCTGTTTGTGGGGCCCCAAGAAGTGGGACCAGAATCTATCTTTTTGGCGCCTGTTCCCTGTGGTGGGATACCTTGCTCAGCCTTGATGTGGCAGGGCTGGGGCTGGTCCTGCCTCAACTTGTTATGCCAGACTTTGTTGATTCCCCAAGGGAGGTCTTACCTCTTCTGAGGAATGGATGGGGTGTGGGGTGGGGAGAGGGTGTGGGAGAAGGGGAGGGAGCGGGAACAGGGGTTGGTATTTAAAATTTAAAAAATTAAAACAAAAGAGATGCATTTAGTCCATATTGGGAATCCCTCTATAAAAGAAAGAATGCTGACTGAAAATATACCATGAAAGTGGATTACACTTAATTTTAGAAGGCACTGGTTACTGAGTTGCTTAAAGTTTGGGTTACTATTGTGTCTCTTGGAAAAGAGGGACCTAGAGCAGATACTTCATTTTAATGCTGTCATATTCTCCTGGGGCGTTATTTGTAGGCAGTTTGATAACAAAGGGCTCCCTGCTAGGAAACCCAAGAAGTCAAGTAAATAAGCACCAAGAGTAGAAGAAAGTCAACAAAATAAGCAATGAAGTAGGCAGGAATAGCACTGCCTTGATGCAAATTAATTTGCAAGGTTTCTTCAATCAGAGCGAAACCATGGAAAATAAAGTTGTTCAGAGTGGACCAAAGCATTTTATTTTAAATATATTTTAGAATCATGTCACCGTATATTATGCTATTACAGTCTGGCATGCAATTAATGCTTTTGGGCTTGTATGTTGGCAGCAAGTCTGTAATGATAGACAAATTCCTATGTTGTTCCAAACCCAGTTAATATTTTTTTTCTAACAATCTCAAAAGTGCTAATGCCTCTGTGCATTAGCTGCACAAGGGTGAGGACCTGAGGTCATATCTCCAGCACTCACAGAATAACCTGTGTGATGTGAATTCCTGTAACCTCAGCACCAGGAAAAAGGAGCTGGCCTAACTGGTGAATCTCAGCAGGCCACTGGCCATATAGTCTTGCCAACTGACTAGCTCCAAATTCAGTGAGAGACCCTTAAAAATTAAGGTATATAGATCTAAGGGTTAGTGAGTTTTAGGCAGATGCTCTGTTAACTCATATAGCCTCTAAGAAGGCAGCATTGCCTCACAGAAACTCAAAAATGGGGGACTCAGGAGTTAATACTCTCAACCTAAGGATGCATGCTTTATCTATCAAGGAGATTTATACCTCAAATTTTAAAATACAACAATACTACCATTATATTAGTAAGTTAAAATGAAAATTAATTTGGTCCAAGAAATCATGTGAACTTTGAAAATAGGTGGACTGGGGGCTCAGGTTACTTTTTTTGTTATTTACTATATGTGCCATTTTCTTACACATTTCATATCGTACATCTCTTTTAAGTTTGCGATGGATTCTGAAGGGGATGGCTAATTTCCATAATTTCCATACTGCTATGAGGATTTCCTTTCGTCCTGGGTCCTTTCCTGGTGTTGAGAAGACACAAAGAAAGCAACCAGCAGATTAACTGAAGCAAAAGTAACTAGGATGGGATTTGAGCCAGCTACCAAAGAGAAGGTGCCCACAATGTTTCCGGTATCTTCCTGTTACCTTAGCATTTGGGCACATTCTCCCCGCTCCATGTTAACGGGTTTGAGGAAGCAGTTGTTAAAGAGTGTCTTCCTGATACATATTCCTGTCATATAATTGGCTTCAACAAGCTCTGTCTATTCTTGTGTCGGGTCAGAATTTTTTAATATCTATGATTTATTCTTTTCAAAATATACATTCATCATCAATAAACTAAGATTAAATGGCAGGAAGCAAACTGGACAGATGGAAATTGAGGTTTTCCAGTCACCTGACTGCCTGACTGAGCAGATACCATTTCTTAATTTTTCCTCACTATTCCTGTCTAAGAGGTTTTCTGTAGCACAATAATACATTTCCCTAACAACAGTAAGCAAGATCAAACAGAATTAAAAAGTAAAAGACCAGGTTTATTCTGAGCAAAGCACCTCCTAGCCCCCAGAGATAAAGGTAAGGGAAAGGGCAGAAGAAAATCACTTAGCAGAACTAAAGAGGGACTCTTATGTTCCTTATATCTGTGGGGGTATGATTTGTCTGTCTTGTCTTTTTCTACTTCCCATGTAGATTAGATCTATGTAAGTCTCTCTTAG
>LOEQ01003316.1:106580-117699 GCA_001685075.1 Bramus lutescens
TGGAAGAGCAGGCAATGCTCTTAACCTCTGAGCCATCTCTCCAGCCCCCGACAATTCATATTCTTAATAAAATTCACAGGCAAAGCATCCAAAAATTTTGAGAAAAAAAATCAGATGTTCATTTCGATGTTTTGGGTTCTAAATACCAAAGCTTAAAAGAAAACGAAAACACTTCCGAAGAAATAATTATATATGTACAGTTTTCTATGATTTCAGGCTCTCTGTAAAGCCGCCGTTTACTCAGGCTCCTGACTTGATTTTCAGAGACATCTGTCCCGATCAGTCTTCCAATTCCCCAAAGAGCAGTGGAGCAGAATACCCAGTGGCTTCAGCTGTGCTGTCAGCTTGCGCTGGATTCTGAATTGGAGCCTTCCCAACCCGCTAACCTCTTCTGAGCTCTGTCTCTAGCTGCAATCTAAATGAAATTAGTGCACAGCCTAGATTTATCTTCTCATTCCATTGAATTGATTTATTTGCTTCATTTTGTATTATTGATCGTTTGAAATTTTTGACCTGTCTGGGACATGTGGCCCTCGGCAGAGCTCCCTTGCAGACTCATTCATTTGCCTCTTGGTAGTCTTGTCTACTCTAGGACTAATTCTAGCATGGTATTTTATACCGTGTCTCTTTAGAAGCCTAATATTTCATGATTTAATTTTCTAGAAAGAGATCTTCTTGTAGAATGAAATGGTAGGGATATAGGCTTCATCAGTAATAGAATCTGTTCTAATTATTCTTAAAATATAACAAAACTCTGGGCTTATTTTCCCTTTTATGTAAGTATAAAAGTCCTTATGTGGCAAATGCAGAATCCCCCATGAGAACATATAAAAAAAATGAGTAGCTCCTATGTAACAAATAAATTATCCCTTTTCCTGGAAGTTTTTGTTATTGTTGATCATCTGAGATGTTACCTCACTATACTGGCTGCAGTGTTTGCAATGGATTATAATAGGACATGGTCTATGCATTATGTCCTGTGCATCAGCTAGGGTTCAGAGCAATACTAGAACAAATTGCTGTTTTTCTAATGTTTCCTGCTAGAGAAAACAGCATTGCTGAGCTTTAAGACCCAGGCAGGATCCCTGCTTACCAAGAAATAAATATTCTGTTTCCTTTAGAAATTCTTGCTTAGCTAATGTATTAAAATATACATACTAAATGGATACCATTTGTTTCAATACCTGTGTATATTGTGGACTATTTTAACAAGGGCGAAATTACCTCATTGAACTTTCTTTATTGTTAAGACCTTAAATATCTTTGTCAGACCATTTAAAAACACACAGTCATTTATCATCAAGTGTGGCCTCCCTCTAGTGTAGGAGCATGCCAGAGCTAACTGTATGGGAGTTGCACACCAATCAAGCTCTTCCGGAACCACCTACATTTAAGTTCTGGGCACCCAGCACTCCGTTCTTGATGCCTTTAAAATCAGTTCTTTTAGGATCGATGCACATAAGAATAAAGTCATGTATTAGCCTGGTTTATTTGCCTTATTTTACTTAATATTATGCTCTTCAGTTCTACCCATGTTGTTGTAAATAGCGAGATTTTATTAAGTTAAAATTATGAAGACTATGCCCAGGAGATGGCTCATTGGGTATTGTGCTTAATGCCAAACTTAACAAACTGTGATTGAGTATCAGGTTCAACACTGTGAAAACAGGGAACCAATTCCTCTAAGTTGTTCTGAGTTCCACAGATGCACTGTGCCATATCATAGACACACTCACACACACACAATACACACATAGCACACATACACACACACCACACATACTCACACCTATCCCCAACATACACACATATACAAGTACAAACGCATACATACACACAAATACTCTGCGAATACATATGTACACACACACATACACACAAACATACACAGAGCACAGATGCACACACCATGCACATACACAATCACACATACATACCGAATGATAAATAAATGTAATATAATTTTTAAAAGCTCTCAAGACATTTTGATTGCTGGGTGGGGCTGGGGAATGCATTTAATCCCAGCACTCAGGAGGCAGAGGCAGAGGGCTCTCTGTGAACTCAAGGCCAGCCTGGTCTACAGAACAAGTTCGAGGACAGCCAGGACCACCCGAATCATGTAAATCAGAATATTTGCACATATTTTGAACCTTGCAGAAAATTATGCTATTTTTGTGGTTTTTAAAAAATGTATAAAGTCATTTATTTTCTTTAATTTCAAGAAAAACATATAAAGTCTGCTTATGAGGTTGCAATATTGTGAAAGGTTTATAATATATCTTTCATGGTAGTGAAAGACCTGCAGAATGATAAGGTTAAGAACAATGAAGAAAGAACTTGAGATGATGGGAGATGGACAAGCTCTCCCATGCTCATGATTGGCAGTTTGTCTTAACATCCCTTTATATTGCCATTTAGGAGTACAAAAATCTCTATAAAATGCATTTAAATATACAGTCCTAAATAAACACACAGAGGCTTATTAAGTATAAATTACATAATAATAAAACTGTTTGGCCTATTGCTTGGGCTTAAACTTATAACTAGCTCTTTTTAAAATTTTTTATTGATTTTACTGAGCTCTACATTTTCTCTGCTCCCGTCTCTGCCTCTCCCCTCCCCTTCAACCTGTTCCCATGATCCTCATGCTTCCAATTTACTCAGGAGATTTTGTCTTTTTCTACTTCCCCTGTAGACCCACATATGTCTCTCTTAGGGGGTCTTCATTGGTGTCTTTTGAAAGCCAGCTGGGCTTGTCCATTAGCAGATATTTCTGATTTCATTGTTCTTATATTTATTTATTCATTCATTCATTCATTCATTCATTCATTCATTTATTTATTTANTGTCCTGGAACTAGCTCTTGTAGACCAGGCTGGCCTCGAACTCACAGAGATCCATCTGCCTCTGCCTCCTGAGTCCTGGGATTAAAGGTGTGCACCACCACTGCCCTGCTTAACTAGTTCTTATAACTTAGATTAACCCATAATTTTTATCTATGTTTAGCCACGTTACTTGGTACCTTTTCTTGATACGGCATTCTCATCTTGCTTCCCCTGCATCTGTCTTGCAACCACGCCTCTGCCTTTCCTCTTCCAAGATTTGTCCTCTTCTGGCAGACCCATCTATACTTCCTGCCTAGTGATGAATCAGTGTTTCATTAAACCAGTACGAGCGACCAGACTTTATGGTGCGTGAGAGCATCATCCCACAGCAATGCTTATTGAATGATGGAGAACATTAGAGAACAAACAACTTCTAGTGCCAAAGGCCAGTGTTGCTGCCCCTTGGCAAGAATATGCCCATTCGTTTTCCCTTCTTCTCTTATCTGCTGCTTTCCTCCGCAAACAAATGGGATTTTTGCATCCATTCTTTTTTTCTAATATAAGCATAAAGACTTAGTATCGTAAGACAAATTCAGAGGTCATGTACATTTCCCATAGTATTCTTTTTATATTTGATCGTTTAATTATATCATACATAATTACTGTGACCATTATACTATTTTTGAAAATTCAGTATTTTCCCATATAGATATTGAATGACATCTATATGGACAGTGATGTATCATGCTCATTTCAAGTCGTCAGTGTGTTCTCTCTGCGTGAATGAATGAATGAAATATTTGCTCTTCTCTACATACTGCTAGCCTTAGCTCGTGTATCCGGTTGTCTCTTATCTCGTCCTCTAAATCGTTTAGATCTGAAACTTGCTAGGCATAAATGTGTATTTGATTTGGTAGAAAGACTGGCTTAAAATGAGTTTATAAAACTGTAAAGAAAGACTACATATTTTAGTTTTTATTTCAGCATTCAGATAACATGTGTCTTTTGTTTGGGGGATTTATTTAGAGTGGAAGCCCATATTAGAATGAGCTGGAAATGTTTTCACAACACTCCCTCCCCTTTGTGAGATGCCGCCTACTTTGAGGACAAGGCTTCTTGGCTGTCTGAAATGCCCTACAGTAGAAAGATCATTGCATAATAGCATCGTTTACCTCATAAGTCAGGCACTGAAACCCAGACAACACTGGCTGGCCCAAGACAAGGCTGTTACTAATCTAGCAGAGTTGAGATTTCCCCTCACCTGTCTTTCTCACTGCACCCTTTGCAGTCTGTCCTAAGCATGCTCCTTTCATGGAATTTTCTGGAGCAGAACAGCTCCAGGACTGTGTGGAGAAGACCGAATCTGTAAAGTGCTTCCCTGCAAGCGTGACGGCCTGAGTTTGACCCCAGAACAAACAGAACAGCCAGCCTTGGCGGTCACGTTAGTTCTATAATCTCAAAAAAAAAAAAGCTGTTTTTTGTTTGTTTGCTTGTTTTTATAGCCCCAAATGGTAAAATCTTGTTATCCTTGGCTGGGAAGGGAGATGTGTTGGGCTCTCTAGCCCGTGAACCTAGCTAGGTCCCAGTGAGAAACCATGAGGAATCAAACCTACGATTCCCATTAGCATCCACACACAAATCTGTGCACTGACATCTGCAGGAATGCGCGTGCATGCACAGGCATACACACACACACAGACACACACACAATTAACTAAAAATCTAAAATGTTTCTAATGTAGCCTAAACTGGGAAAATAAGGCTTAATCATTTTGCTTAGTACACAATTTCCCAGAGCGTTTTACTTAGTAATAGGACTAGCATTTCTTTTTTCCTTTTTATTGAAAATAGATCTTTTTCTCACATGATATAACCTGATAATAGTTTTTCTTTCCTCCATTTCTCCCCACCTCCCCTCCCAATACACTCTCTTTCTGTTTCTTATTAAAAAATAGATTTCTTATTATTAAGGAGTAATAATATAATATAATAGTAAGATAAAACCAAAGCAAGCACATTGGAATTAGACAAAACCAACAAAAGGAATGGAGCTCGAGAGAAGGCTTTGAAACAAGCTCTCGTTTGCATACTCAAGAATCCTACCAAAACACGCAACTAGAAGCCATTCCATGACATTCCATACATGTAGAGGACCTGGTGCCGGCCTGTGCAGGCCCTGTGCCTACTGCCTCAGTCTCTGAGTTCATATGAGCTTTGCTCATGATGATTTAGAGGCCTTGTTTTCTTGGTGTCTTTCATCCCCTTTGGCTTCTACACTCTTTCTGCCTTCCTCCTTTGGGGTTCCCTGAGCTCTGAGGGGAGGGATTTTGATGGAGATATTCCATTTAGGGCTGAGTATTTAAAGGTTTCTCACCCTATGCATAATGTCTGGCTGGGGATTTCTGTATCTGCTGCAGGAGGAGGCTTTTATAATGATGGCTGAGCAGGGCACAGATATGAGTATAGCAGAATATCCTTAGGAGTCATTTTATTTATATGTTATTTTATTGTTGCTTTGCTTTGTTTAGACTAATATTTGGTTTTAATCTAGGTCTTTGGGTTTCTAGCCCAGGTTCTTGGTTGGGCATGGGTTCCATCTTATGGAGTGCATGGGCCTTAAGTCAAAACAGATTGGTTGATTGCTCCCATAAGCTTTGTACCAATATTGCACCATCATATCCTGAAGGCAGGAGAACATTGTAGATCAAGGTGTGTATGAACCTTGCTCATGCTAATTTAGAAGGCTTTATTTTCTTGTGTTCTCCCCCACCCCCCTTTGGCTCTTACACTCCTTTCTCCTCCTCTTCCATGGGTTTCCTGAGTTATGAGGGGAGGGATTTTATAGAGACCTCCTTTCTAGGGCTGAGTGTCCCAAGGTCTCTCACCCTCTGAATAGTGTCTGACTGTGGGTCTGTCGGTGGATGTTTCTTGTATGAGCAGATGTTTCTTGTGCTAGCAACCACTCCCAAATAATCCCTTAGAAACTTAATATTGATTAAGTCAATGCTCAGCCAACAGTTCAGGCTTGTTACTARCTAACTCTTACATTTAAATTAACCCATATTTCTTATCTATGCTTTGCCATGGGACTTGGTACCTTTTCTTAGTAAGACATGTACATCTTGCTTCTCCCTGCTTCTCTAGTGACTGCTCAGACTCTGTCCTTCTTTCTTCCGGCCATCCCAGTTTGACTGTCCCAAGCTTTCTCTGTTCAATTGTTGGCCATTCAGTTTCTTTGTTAACCAATAAGAGTAAGACATATTCACTGTATACAGAAGGATTATCTCACAGCATGGGTCTCTATGTTTGTTCCTTTATGCTGCGGGAAGAAGCTTCTCTGATGACGGCTCAACAAGGGACAGATTTATGAGTACAGCAGAATGTCATTGGGAGTTATTTTATCACTACATGTTTGGACCAGTATTTGGTTTTGCTCTAGCCCCATGGGCTATCTAGTATCAGGTTCTATCATCATCATCATCATCATCATCATCATCATCATCATCATCATCATCATCATCATCATCATCATCATTATTATATTAATTAAATTTATTAATTTATTTTACATACTGACTGCTGTTTCCCCTCCTCCTCTCCTACCATTCTTCTTCCCTCTCGCCCATCACCTGCCAATCTACTCGTCCTCTGTTTTTGTTCAGAAAGGGGCAGGGCTCCCATGAGTGTCAACAAAGCGTGGCATACCAAGTTGAGGTAGGACTAAGCTTTTCCCCTTGTATTAAAGCAATCCAGTATGAGAAATAGGTTAGTCTCAGGGTCTTGATCACCCAAGCTGTAACAGGGATGGGTTCTGTCTCATGGAGTGAATCATAAGGCAAATATGTTATTGGTTGGTTGCTCCCCGAAGCTTTGTGCCACCACAGCCCTAGCATATCTTGCAGTTAGTATACCATTTTAGATAAAAGTCTTGTGGCTGGCTTAGTGTTTATGTTTCTCCTTTGGTGGCATGCAGGTACCTCCCTGTACCAAAAGTCCTGGAAAACAGGGGTGAAGGCTCTATGTAAGCACCATCTTGACATCTCCTTGTTCAATGAGTTGTGTATGAGTTGTCTCCAGCTTCAGAAATGGAGCTTTGCTGTCACTGTTTGGAGAGCAACCTGTCACCTCGGTAACAGCCTGGATTGCTTGGGATTTCTATGGGGCCTTTTTGAATAGCTCAATTAGATGCAATCCAATTCTGGTACTGGAAACTTCATTTGGTGACAAGACATATATATTTGGCATTCTGTTTCCCCATTTTTTGGTGATTTCATTTAGCTTGCTTTCACATATCTGTATATTTTAGGAAATGTCTACTCTATTAGCTTCACATATAACTCCTTAAATGACCCTTGTTTTTAGCTGTCTTTTCCTGTTATTCCTTGCCTCATCTCCCCTCCCCGCCTCCCCACTTGATCCTCCAGTTACATCCCCACCGCAACCCAGCATCATCCATCCAAAAGTATGTATTCTAGTTCACTTTTCTTACTAGATCTGTCCTCCTAGTCCCTCACTCTATACTGCCAGACAGTACAGAATATACCAACAGACAGTATGAGCTATACTGATAGTACAGAGTATATTAACGTGTATGTATGCATCTATACATATATATAGTACAGAGTGCATTAACAGATATATGTTATTCCCATTTTCTGCTTGAACAAGTGTCTCTGTGATAGGATGAAGTATCCTTTAGGTGTATGCCCAAGAGTGATACATGCCTAATACCTGGATCTTGAGGTAAATCAATTCCTATCCTCCTGAGGAGCAGCCACACTGATTTCCATGGTGTCTGTACAAGTTTGCCTGGCCACAGCAATGGATGAGTGTTCCCCTTACCTTACATACTCACCATCATGAGCTGTCATTTGCTTGATTTAACATAGTTGTTCTGCTGGTTATAAGATAAAATCTTAATTTTGGTTTGTAATTCTCAGGTGGCTAAGGATTTTGAACATTAAGTGTTTCTCAGCTGCTTGAGTTTCCTCTTTTGAGAATTCTGTTTACATCTGTATCACATTTTTATTGGGTTACTTGCTTTCTTGATATCTAGAATTTTTATATATTTTTAATATTAACTGTCCATCAGATGTGTAGTTGGTATGCACCGTTTTCCCAGCTCATTTCAGGAGAGAGATAAACCCTGCACTACCTCCAAAGAATGCTATCTTTCGAAACACATTTGACAAATGTTACCATTTTCATTCATCTACTATTTAGGAATGATAAAAATATATTATAAATGAAAGCTAACAAAATTTAGGTATCTGTTATTATGTTTGTTGTGTTTATCCTAATTTTTTATGAGTAGACTAGTGAACAGTCCCATATTCCTAGTTTAATTGGTGGTAACTTACAGAAGTACATTTCAACTTATTCTTCCTCCTAGACTTGTTAACCATCCTGGGCATCTCTTGTGTTCTCTATGGTGGCTAGGTCAGAGTTGGAACCTGAGTGCCTCTGATCTAAAACACTGAATGGTGCTGCTGGCGCTTTGCCACTGACGTCCTTAGTAGTTTAAGTATACCTCCTCACTGTGTTGGCGCACCCATTGGTGAGACACAGTGTGATATCCTCAGTGGTTGCTACTAACACTGGCTACTATTTTCTTAATATCCTTCTCTCATCCCACCTATAGTATTCAAGGATAGATCACGGAGAGTGATTTGTTTAAATGTGTTAAGTTTCATATTATAAACTCAGAAAAAATCCTCCATTCATATTTACTTTTTTTCTTTCCCTAATCAAGGCAAATGTGTTACATTTCTTAATCAAAGCAGTACTTTGCTTTGTGGTTTCTTATTGGTCATCCCCCTTACTATATTTGTCTCGTCTTCTCTGTATGATCAGTAATTCTCCCATACAGATAGTTTCAATTTGGGTATGAGTCTTGTTAATATATAAATTCTTTTTGTTAATAAATGAAATCGATATAACTGTAGCTTTTCCTGAATGGAAAAATTGTGTTCTGTTTAAAAACTATTTTACCAAAGACCAATTTTGCAGTTCATACCCTAAATAGACCCATTTGTGTGCAATGTGGTGATTTCACTGTACAGAGTGATAGTTCATTGTGTATAGACAATACGATCATGGCTTCCTAAACTGACTTAATTACAGAGTGGAGGACTTTGCAGGAGTTCTGTATTGCTGTGCAGATCTATACTGCTAATAGTTCAGTGTAAATGGTCTTTCAGTGTTGCAAATAGCAAGATATGTTTGTCTCAATATTTGAAGATGCTGGTGTGTTACATCTATTAGAATAAAATAATAAATAATAAGATGATATAAGCACAACATAGCAAAACAATAAATAAACTATCTTCTTTTTGCAAACTGGTTGGGTTTTTGATCTGACAGCATTCTACCAGTTGCTTTATGGCATTTTATAGTTATGATAATTTTTCTCTATTGTTCATCAGGTTTATCACTTTCATTAGCTGATGAATGCTAGGACTTTTCTGTGCACTGTATTTAAATATTATTCTTATTCTTAGTTTTTAAGAGTTTAGAATATATAAAACATTTTTTCCACAATAAAGAAGTTGAAAATATGTCTGAAATTCGTATTGAAAATAGCTAGGAAAATATTTATAAGGCTATATTTCAACTGAAAAACATGTTAAATATGCAAAGTTACAGAAGCATTGTGGATAGGTTCCTGCCCAGGGGATAATAAGGTAACACAGTATGGCAGGCCCAACTAGAGAAGACAAACGAAAGACAAAATTAACCTTTGACTTTAGTTCTCAGGTCATTGGTTTACACCATTATTAATGGGATCTTCATGGTTATTTCAAAAACCTCCGAACTTAGGTTTGATTGTATTTAGAGTTGTAATGTTTCTGTTCTTCTTTCATACACTTTCTTTTAAAAACAAAAATCAAACTTTATAGAATAGTGGCAAAAGTCAAGACAATGGCATAAAATAATGACCTTTTGTTTCTGTTTTATCCCCACATATACTATTATTTGTCACATTATTGTCAGTGGCCCAAAGTAAACGTAATAACACAACTCCTGAAATTTATTTCAAGTGAGCAATCTAAATTTGGTTGTTCTGTGACATATATTCTCTGCTTTAGATCTACATCTTCATGTGTATTTTAAGAGACAGTGCCAGATGTGTTTGGAATGCTTCCAACTTGAAGAAATCGGCAAGGCAGTTAGTTTTAATTGGGTGATATGAGCATCTGTGTGGGTGCTAACAACCTGTATGGAAACTCGCATAAGCAATGGCATCTGGGCTCTAAATTTAAAATGTAGTTTCATCTTTTGAAGAATACATCCTGAGCGGACAAGAAAGCGAATGTGAAAATGTCTGTTAGCAGATTTTATAAAGTTGTTTATTTTCTTTCTCTTCTTACGTAGCCCGAAAAAAATGAGAGTGAGCCAGGCAGCCAACGAATTAAGCCTGTTTTTATTGAAGATGCTAATTTTGGACGCCAGATATCCTATCAGCATGCAGCGGTTCATATTCCCACGGACATCTATGAGGGCTGTAAGTAAAAAGAATATGAGGAACTATCAGGCTGGGGAGCGTGTCTTCCACCTCCTGTCTAGAGGACACAGTAGGAGCAAGTGGGAAACTGTCTCAGTCACAAATGACACAAGAGTCTGCGGGAGTTAGGGTTACAGACCTAAACATCCATTTGATGGTAAAATAACAATATAAGTTAAGTTCTCTAAACAGTAGCAAACTCAAGGTAAGCTTAAGGCAGCATTTGCTAGCATTAACTTCATCTTAAATTTATTGAGATGAGGAATTATGTGAAGATCCTTGTAAAGTCTATTTTATGGGTAAATGCATTCTGATGCCATTTTATTAAGGAAATGTGAGATACATGTATGTGTCTTTGTAAAACATAAATATATACATATTTTTATATAACATAAATTTCATCTCTTATTAACTTATATTATTCCTCCATTCTGTCTGTTTTGTTTCCTACGGTACTGGAGATAGAACCTAGGCTCTCACACTCACTGAGTGAGCACAGTGCCACCAACTCTTATCCTCTGCCCCATTTTTCCTTTTCAGTATTTTAAAGGCACCTGCTATTTTCAGTGTATGAGTTCTCAACAGGGTCTTAACTGTTTTAGCCTTTAAGACTCCCATTCAATTAAAGATGCCATGGACAGCTAAAGGGGGGCTAGAAAATCTGAGGGTAAAGATCTGATGGGTAAGAAGTCTGCTCACAGATGGAATCATCCATCGATATTTCTTCTCCTTCTCCTCTCCTTCTCCTTCTCTTCTTCTTCTTCTTCTTCTTCTTCTTCTTCTTCTTCTT
>LOEQ01003316.1:154527-172983 GCA_001685075.1 Bramus lutescens
CCCATGCTATTTGGTTTTTACATGTATGCAACCATCTTTGATGTGTTGCTCATTTTATGTTTGGTGTCATTGATTAAAGAAGTCAGCAACATTTTGTCTAAGACACAGAGATCCTGTGCACCTCTGAGGTCAGGAATGACGTTTCACAGAACTGTCCCACCATTATCTCCACCACCCAAGGAAGATGATTTATTCCTGAGGCATGGCACTTTTTCTGGGAGAATTGTGATTTTCTTGCACTTAAAGTTTTATCATGTCTTACTACAGTGGGGGCATCTCATTGTCAGAATTTTCCTTCAGGTGGAACATAGCTAACTTTCTTTCCCATAACTCTTCCCCTCCTGTACTTCATCAAACTCCCTGTGCCCTTGTCCTTCCTGAGCTACTTAAAGGATTAAATATGTATAAACATCCTTTCTGTTGAGTATTCTACTTAAACACCCAACTTGCCACTTAACCGCTACTTCTGCTGACAGCAAACATTCCCCATTCTGTATGAAGATGTTTCATGCAGGTCCAATATATAATAGGACTTTTAAAGCTTGTGGGGATCTATCCTTAGCCACAGGCTGTCTCTGCATTTGAGTTTATATTAACTAAGGGAAAAGAGGGAATGCAGTGGAGACAACGTGTCCTCCTGATACTCCAGTATCGTTATTGCTCAGAAACAAAATGTAAAGTTAAACACATTTGGATTGGACAGAGAAGATGGTTCAGCAGGTAAAGTGGCTTTGCTATGCAAGCTGGCCATGTCAGTTTGAAACCTAGACCACACATAAAAATAAAGAGCCTACTCCGCAAAATTGTCTTTGGACCTCCACCTGTAGTGATAGGGGAGACGGCCTGCTCTTTGTCCCACCCAGCCTCCGCATGACTAGCTTATACCCCGAAATAACAACACACAAATTGTATTCATTTAAACACTGCCTGNTATCAAAGGCCAAGGCAGTCTCTTTATTTGGCCAATGAAAGTAACACATAGACAGAAGACCCACCTACATCACCACCTGAGTGTTATGGAGTCTGTGCCCACAGATGCATGCATGTGTGTACACACACATTAATAATAATAACATTGTTTTAGAAGAGTTATTTTATTTATTATATACTTGTTATAACAATAATGATTATTATGTTAAATATTATTATTACAATGATTATTACATATCAATAATAACAATAGTTATTATTATAAATTACAATTTTAAAAATTATAGGTTACTGTTCAAAGGCTAAGCAGAGGAATTAATTCTGATAATATAAAAACCCTGTTTATGAAGGAAGAATCTTCCCGAATGGAAATCATCACTCAGATGGCCCATAGTTAGAAGAGAAGGAAAACTTACAAGCATTTTGAAGACAGAAAGACAAAGTTAAGTGGTCTAATAAAATGACTATGAAGTGATTGGAGAAAATCAGGTGCTGTGGTCCCTGTGAAAGGCTAGCATTTTTCAACCAGTGGTGTTTGCCTTATGACACCCTGAAGACATCCAAAGACAAACACAATCAACATCCCCAGTTTTCCCTTCTCAGTAGCTCAGCCGTTATTGTGGAACTGTAGATAGGGCTTTCCTTCTTTAACTTAGCCTTTACTCTATTGTCTTTTAATCTCCCTTGCTTTCCATAGCTCTGTGTGTTTGTTTATAAAGCCTGTGCCTCTTATCTACCCCTGAAAATGAAAGGCAAGTCCCACCTCCCTTCTACAAACTTAAATCCCACCTTCCCTCTACAAGCTTTTCCAAGGTCAGGCTTTCTTCTTCGTCCCCTTTGAAAACTTCAGTTCATCTGTATTGGAACAACCATCCAATTTTATATTCTTTCAGAAATTATTTGGAATACACTTTTAGCCTAACCACTGACATCTATGTAACCATTGCTTGGAGATAGTTCATGATGTGTCTCTATGTTCCATAGTGCCCAGCACAACGTCTTCCATGCCATGGAGAGTCATAGGTGTTTATTAGGTTAAACTTCATGATTTCGGTCCCAGTGAAAAGAATTCATAGGAGAATTTCAGACACAGTATAATATCTTTAGTACGTCAGTCATCTTTTCAGGACTTTCTTCCCATATTAAAATCCATGCATCTCCTTCCCATAGACAGTACAACATGACAATAATACATACATGATTCTGATAATCAGGACTGTCTGGACCATATGCAACTATCTCCCTCATAGAACACAACATTTCCTTATTTTACTGTTCACCACGTAGCAGAATTCCAGTTGGAGTCCAGTGCAATACACAGAGACTGCCTCTGTAAAGAACCACACTAAGACTCGAGTGTGGAGAAGCAGATGAGCAATTTAGGCCTACCACTCATCCACAGTTTACCTGTTCCACCAGTAGAGAAATCCAAATACCTCCTAACTTGAACAAAGCAAGTTTTGCTAATTAGCCTGTCTCAGCCGTGGTATTCTGTGGGACTCTACATTTGTCTAAAACAGTGGCACACTTGAAGGAGAGTACTGGCACCCAGCAACTTTCATAGCTTGTCTTTCCTGGTGCAAGTCTTGAACTCGGAGTTGTGCTGGTATATGAATAGCATGTCTGTAGATTATACTTAGATGTTTTGTAGTGCTGTGAGCAACATTGGCAATGCCTAGTAGCTGAATTTCAGTTCTTTTATTCCAATGAATTCATCTTATAATTTAAATTTGTTTGAGATAGAGTTTACTATACAACCCTGACGGGCCTATGAAGTCCAAAGGTGCCAAGTGCTGAGATTTAAGGCCTTTGCCACTCTGCTCAGATCAATGAATTTCTAAGGTAAGCAATCCGAATTCTAAAGTTTCATCTGGAAGTAATTCTGACTATTAACATCTTCTATATCTTAGGTTCCAAATATAGGCCATTTCAATTGTGTTTTCCTAATGGGTAGCTTGCCTATTTGAAGACATTACTGACTAGAAAATTTGTTGATATAATAAAGAGTTTGCAGGCAACCCCCCCCCCACACACACCAGAGAAAGAGAGCAAGCAGACGAGCTTCATCGAGGAAAGGAAATAGAAAGCTAGAGGAAGAGGTGAATGGAAAGTTAAAAGGATCAAAAATTATTATACACATGTATCAAGCTGTCAAAGAATAAATAGGAAAAAGCAGAGTTTACTGCCTACACCTGTGGCAGAGCTTGCTGGTTGCTCACAGGAGTTTGTCAAAGGGATCCGCTAATTCTTAGCAAGTGATGACCAGACTCAGGACATTTTTCAGAGCTCCTTTGTGTCTGTGCTACTCAGAGCCTAAACAATGAAGGAAGTCTTTCACCCATGCCTCAGGCTATAATGACATGATAAGAACCTTTTCTAAAATCCTTATCTGCCTTTGTGGCTCTATGTCCATTGGTTTGGGAGACTTTGGAAGTGAAACACTGACAGAAACAATAACTCTGATTGTTCTAGATCTCTGCAGAATTTCTTAGAGCGGTATTTATTTGGGTTTTTGTTGTTGTTTGTTTTGAGACGGGTCTCACTGTGGGCCTAGCCTGAAACTCACTATGCAAACCAGGCTAGCCTCCAGCTCACAGCAGTTCGCCTGCCTCTGCTTCCTGGACGCTGAGGCCCAGCACTGCCACACTCGGCATGGAGGGGAACTTAGTGCACACATGACGAACATGTGACAAGTAGTTCTGAACTTAGAGTTGCTAATAAACTGTCACTATGAGAAGACATGGAGTATTTGATACTACACTTTAAGACATTTTCTGTCCTGACACTTAGAGTCATCTTTCTATCTTCTGAGTGTTTCCAGTATCAAAGTCTAAAGAGGTCAACCATTTTTTTTCTACATCCCCTTGGCACTTCCATCTCAGTGTACTATCTGGATTCAGAGGTTTTTATTTTTTTCAAGACAGGGTTTCACTGTAGCTTTGGAGCCTGTCCCGGAACTAGCTCTTGTAGACCAGGCTGGCCTCGAACTCACAGAGTTCCACCTGCCCGTGCCTCCCAAGTGCTGGGATTGAAGGTGTGCACCACCACCTCTGTGAGTGTACTATCTAAACTCACTTAAGAGGAACACTCTTTCCTCCATCCATTCTAGGGCTGTGGCACAAGGTAGAAGCTATGGAGAATCTATTTTGGAATGATGGCAGCTGTAAATTCTGTTGGGTAGATAAGACAAGTTGAGTCAATTAAGTTTCTTCCTTAAAAAAAAAAGTCACAGTTGATTATGTCGTAACTCAGCATGTGCCTGATATTCTGTAGGACATGACTGAGACAAACCTCACATTGCTGTCTCTCAGTGGCACCAAGATAGAAGATCTGCGTGACTGTCCTGTCATTTTTTGAGTGTATAAAATATACTGCTTTTTAAATTTTTGTGATGTCTCCAGTTACCAAAATATGTTTGAACCAATGGGAGTACAATGAGCTGTCGTTTTCGTGGTGTTGCTACCACGAGGTATAGTCCTCACTGTATCATTAAACGTTTTATTATTCCCCAATAAATAAAATGAAAATGAATCCTTTTTATTGTTAGGCAATTGATGGTAAAAGGCAAAACAATACTGCTGCTGGTTTAGCAGAAGACACAACTCATGTGGGTGGGGCTCACGGAAAATATCCTTGTAAGTGATCATTATCACCTTCAGTGAAATGATTCATTCAGAAATGCTAATTCTGTGCTGTTTCTAAAACTCTCTCCAGCCATCTTCAAGTCCTAAAGGAATGCTGAAGTGATATGGACGGTCAAAACTCCCCCCCTTTTCCAGGGACCTGAGAAGCTCTGGTTTTCTCTCCCGACGTGGGTTCCACAGTGAATGGTTATAAAACATAATTTGAGAGAACTGCAGAACACAGACATTTTCTCTTTGCTATTTTATCTTCCATAGTTTTGAGCTTGGATATATAACATACCACTTAATATCTCGGTGGGATTTTACATACTAATTAGTAATATCACAGAAGAATTTATAGTCTTTAATTTTACCACAATATAAATATTCTAATTTGGTATAACTTTGTCTTACTTAAAGTAAATATATAAAAAAATTTATATTAGATTATAAATATTTTTAAATATATGCCACCTAAGATTAGCAGTGTTAATAAAGTTTAATGTTCTTGCCCTTAATGTAAATTATAGCCTTTTAATTTTCTTATGATGTGGGATTCCCCTCTGTATGCTTTGAATATGTTTTATTGCCATTGGTTAATAAATAAAGCTGCTTAGGCCTACAGTGGGGCAGAATAGAATAAGGCAGGAATTCCAAGCAGATAGAAAAAGAAAAAAGGTAAAGTCAGGAAGATGCTATGTAGCTGCTAAAGGAGACAGAAGACCCAAAACCTTACCCATAAACCACGAGCCTACATAAAATAATAGAAATGGCTTAATTTAAGATGTAAGAGATAGTTAAAAATAGATTTAAACTCTTGGCCAAACAGTATTGCAGTAATATAGTTTCTGTGTGATTATTTCGGGTCTGGGCTGTCAGGAACGAACAAGCATCCTCCCACCCACATTCCTGTGTCTTTAAAGAAATGTATGAATTTTATGGAGCATAATAATTCCTGTCAGTAGATTTCAATCTTAGTGAAAGCAGAAATCTCACCTTGATATTCTCTATAAAGAATTAAGAAACCTGAGGCTAAGGACATGGTTTAGGAGTTAGAACATGTGCAATCCTGAGGACTGACCAGGGTGCAGATTCCTAGAACTCACGGAAATGCCTTGTAGGCGTGGTTGCCCTCCTATAATTAGGAAGGCAGAGACTGGACTCCCCCGAAGAAGCTGGAGAGCAACAGCAGCCATTTCACTAAGTTCTGGGTTTGATTGTGATTTGCTGCCTTAATGAATCATGTTGGGGAGCCATGGAGTATGATTCCAAAGATAAACCTAGGGCCCTGCGTGTACCAAATATGTGCACCCAAACACGTGCAAGAAAAAAAAAACTCACAACAATGGAGAAAAAAGAAATATACTTTTGTATTAACCTTAAAATCCCCATCTTATGTGATCAGTTATCAAAGTCATTGGTGCGATTGTTCAGTTCCTGGCTTCTTTTTGGACATTGGCTGTGTCACCACAGTCTCATCACCTCTGTTCATCGCTGCCAGCCTTGATCACTCAGGAGAGGTGAAGAGAGTCACAGCAGTTAGACCCAGAAAATTTATTCTCCACAAAGAATTAGCAACTTGGTAGATGGTTCATCCAGTAGGAATGTTTGCTCCACATGCACAGTGACAGAGTTCAAATCCCAACATAAAACCTTGGGTGTGGGCAGCTGTCTTACAACAGGATTGTGAGAGGGGCCGAGTTAAGAAAAAGACAGACAGACAGACAGACAGACACGATTTGGGGGCTTTTGGGGATTAGAACTAGCCCAGTATCAGTAGGCTTGGGAACTTAGTGAATCT
Organism: Bramus lutescens; assembly: GCA_001685075.1. Classification (NCBI taxonomy): domain Eukaryota; kingdom Metazoa; phylum Chordata; class Mammalia; order Rodentia; family Cricetidae; genus Bramus; species Bramus lutescens. The sequence goes on from LOEQ01003316.1 coordinate 160,882, forward strand.
TCAGAAATTGCAAGACAGGGGAAGTGTACAACAACAGGATCTGAGTCTGAGAAACACACAGGCACTGCAACAGACCCCAGACAAACCGCTCATGGGCAGGAGGTCATGAGCTAACCAACCACAGAGCAGGAAATCTTCTTTTCTCATTCAGTATCTTCATCATTTGTACAAAATACATGGGACTGTGCTAATTAGTAAAAGAATAGCATTTATAAAGCTCAAATCATTTTAATCAAGCAAACGAAAGGAGAAGAAATGAATGCATAAACATTCATAGAAACCTGTGCACAGTTTCTTTAAATTCCTTTATTGTTATTGAGATATTAACTGATATTTTACACTAATAGTGGAATGGGAACTAATATATCTATCCGAATATTTGTTGCTTAATTCTAAGACTACCACAAGGAAAAGTGCAATATTTATATCCTTGATACTTTAGCTCGTAAGCATGAGAACTGAACAGATTTAAAAAAATAAATTTAATGGATGTTATATTAACTATGCCAGTAATTGGTTCTTTGGGGAGTGCTATATTTAAACTTACAGTTTATGTAAATGTGATTAGTCATTTAAAATGAATAAGTCATATCATAATTTATCTGCTCATGAAATTCTGCAGTCAAGAAGGGCTTCTTGAGTTGTGTGTATATTTTGACATACTCTAATTAGCCAAATTGTCTTAGTTGGATAATAAGCCTAGTTCTCACCAATATTTCCATAATTTCCATGATTTCTTAGTGAAGAAAATGGAGAACTGTTTCATTTTGCATATGGTATCTGAGTTAGGAGTTTTCTTGAGTCCCAAGTCCAAATAATTTCAATGTGTGGGACTCCTGGGCCATAAAACTGCCTTGCAGTTCGTGAGCTAAGTCCTTGCCTTCTTTGGGCCCAGGCTGTGGGGGAAATAAAGAGTTTTAGAGAACTTTGACCAGAATAAATGCAGTTTAATTGGAATAAGTATGAATCATTTACATTTCAAAATCAGTATAATAAAAACCAAGAAGTTTTTAGTTTTAGTTTCTAATTGCTCACTGATTTTCTGCTTAAATTATTTCACACAATAAATAGTTTCAAAACCCAAACTTTTTTTCTTTTAAACAGTATTTCTATTTATTACATGTAAAGTATGTATTTCGATCACACCACTCTCCTCTTGGCCCCTCTGTGTCCTCTCCTCTTCGCGCTTTTCCCGTCCACCCCACTGAGTCCAATTACAGACGTCCATATGTGTGTGGGTGTCGGTTCATCCGCCTGGACATGGGCCAGCGGCTCAGTCTCTGAAGGAAACCAGCTCAACGCGCGGCTTGTCCCGGTTAGCCCTCCCCTAGAGCCCGGCAAGCCTCCGGCGGTTCGTGCTAGACTCCTGACTGACAGGATCATGGTCAGGGCTCACAACTCGAGATTTGCAGAGTTCCTGAGGGCACCAGCCTTGTCATGTGTGGAAGATGCTGCTTGGCAACAATCCTCCCCATCATCTGGCTCTGACAATCTTGGTACCGTCTCCTCAGTATTTCTCCTTGAGCCTTAGTGGGAGGTGATTTGATAATTTAGTGCCTGGAACTTACCCATTACCTGTTCTGCACACTCTGGTCAGTTGTGGGTCTCTGTATTAAGGTCTGTCCACCATGAAAGGAGCCTCTCTGATGAGGGATGAGAGCTGTACCAAGCTACCAAGGAACTGTGTTTACACAGCAGCTTGACAACAAGAACATGTGTGTATATGTGTGTGTATATAACACATTGTGTATATGTATATACATATATTATACTCATCATACATACATATATTGCATAATATATGCATATATGTATATATACATACATTATGCATAGTATATATACATATACATACCCACATATACACGGAGAGAGTTAACTTTAATTGTAGTTTAACCTCTCATTTATAATTTTAATCTGAAACTAAAAGTTGTCCATTTGAAATGGAAATGATAAATTATTTCAACAGTATTCATCATTTATTAAACATACGTCTATGAAGGCTATGATAATGCTACTTACAATTAACAGTAAAAAAAAAAACAAACAGTATTTTTATGAGTTAGCTTTTTCTCCCCAGCTAACCTACCCAGAAGTCCCTGCAGACCATGCTGGCTTCAAACACATAGAGCCCCTACCTTCTAAGGGCTGGGATCAAAGGCCTGTGCCACCATGCCTGGTGAAAACGTCTGTGTTCAGTGCCAGTTTGCACTGAGTGAAAGCAGGATGAGCAACTAATCCGAGGCCTAGGAGCAGCTTTCCTCAGTGCACGACCTTGCTCTGATGAGGGAAGGCTTCTAAGTTAACTCTGCCCACACTCTGAGTCATCCCAGTGTGTTTCCACAGCACTGGGAGGAGAGGGCTGGTGATGGCTTCCTTTCCTACTGCGTGCTGCTACCCAGTTTTGAGAAGGGAAACCCTGATGACATAAGAATGGCATTCATATAGATAGGTGGGATTTGGTTTATTCTGTTTATTATTGGTTTATTTTGTGATTTTTCAGCCTCATATTAATTTTGTAGGTTGTACTTAATTACACCTGTGTGTGTTTGTTGGGGGTGGTGGCATTCTTATGCTGGAAGACAGATACTAGCGTTCAGTTCTCTCCATCCCTACCAGGTGTGTCCTAGAGATGGAATCCAAATTTTGTCAGTCTTGGTATGAACACCTAAACCCAATAAGGCAAGCGGTGAGCCCAGTCATGCTTAGTATTTTGACTTGGTTTCTCTAATATATTTTGTTTTTCAGCTTCTCCCTGGGTGGATAATAGTCGAACTCCAAACAAGATTGATCTCTATGATGTGCGCAGAAGACCATGGTATGAAATTCTGACTATCTCTAAAGACAAGACAGAGGGGTCTGTCATTTGTTATCCTGTTGATGGCAAACTTTCTCTCACTGGGATAAGCGTCGTCTCCGTCTCCTTAAATACAATGCTATGATGTTTTCGGAATATAGATATGACTAACAGCAAATCAAAATGAGGAGTTTGGGTATAAAATGATGGTGAACACTGTTGTTGTGATTTTTCAGACTTTGTTCAGATGGATTACTTTAAGTCTTATGCTCAGTTTCAACTTGGGGCCTCTTTTAGCTGGTGGGAATTTCTGTAGGACTCTTGCTTTGCTTGAGGTAGAGCCCTAACGGAGAGATGACACAGAGTCAGAGACCATTTGCTTCTGGCAGTGAACTAATGAGAACTAGCCCAAAGGTAGGAGTGCTGCCTAAGTCTACCCACAGAGTTTAGATTTGATTTCCCCTACAAAGGAGTTTTGTTTGTCTGACACTGTTAAAATAATTTATCATCCTACAAAACACAGGAACATGTCCACAATATGTTTGGACTTACTCAGAAACAACTCTGAATTTTCATGCCTTTTAGCTATTGATTGTATTTTGAATGTTTAAATTTTACATTTAAATTATAAATATTCATTTCAATTGTTAATTAAAAATATACTATTTTTAATGAGTTCACATATACATCATGGTGTCTTGTACTCTTTCATATTAATTTTAAGTATGTATTGATGAAAAGAAATACTTAACATCATTTTAATGAAGGCTATCTGCTCGTTCAATTATGAAAATCCCTATTATTGGATTGCATTGTTTCTAACCCCCTCCTGTGTTCACACAAATACTATGCAACACACTGGCTGACTGAAAGAACATGCATTAATGGGTTTTAGATGTCCTGTTTAGTATCAAATAGTTTACATGAACACAATCTTGAGTGATGGTTACTAATATTACTATTATTGATAATATCTCTGCAGTGTGTTACTTGATGGAAGCAAATAGAACTCTATAACATAGTTTGTATTTAAGAAATGGTCATTTCCTGATAAATGTAGGAGCAAAGTGCCAATTATCCAGAGCAGATGCTGTCCTAATATTTTCATCTTCGCACTACTGATGCCAACCAGGACAGGGATAAGATGCTAGACATGAGCAAGACTGTCTCCCATGGGAAGACAGAGGAACTTTGCCTATTGATTTGCAAAGCGGAGTGGATTGCAGACAACACTACCCTGCTCCCTCCACAAATAATCCCAAACTGGTAGCAGCTGTTTTCTGGGCTGTTGAGCGTGAAAGATCAGTCTTGATGTAGACCTCCTTCTGAGGAAGGCAGACACCTGATCCTCTTCAAACCCAAACAGTCACTCAAAAACTCTGTTGATTCCAACACTGTTTGACCAACAGCTAAGGCATATTTCTAGCTGGCTCTTACATCTTAAATTAACCTATTCCTATTATTTTATATTTTACCAGAAGGCTCATGCTGTGTTACCTCACATCTTGCTTCTTGGATGGCTACATGGCGTCTGCCTGATTCTGCCTTCTTTCTCCCTGCATTCAGGGAGAAAGTTTTTATGCCTAGCTATATTCTGCCCTGCCCAAGGCAAAGCAACTTCTTTCTTAACCAATGCTAATAGAACATATTCATAGCATACAGAGGGGAATCCCACATCACTGGACAAGTTGTCTGTTTCTCTCTCTTCCCCCCTCTAGTAAGCAGCTGCTCTCAAATTTATTTCTCCACCATCAGTTAACATTCTATCTAAATCTTCCCTACAGTGTCTTTCAAGGCAGACAGTCTTGTTCTGTAAGATGTAGTTGGATTTTGGAATTAGCATTTGAACGATTTCCCTGGGTTATTCTTGGACACTGTAAAGTTTTGAGAGTTTCTGCTTTGAATTCTTAGTAATAATTCTTAATACTAATATTATCCAGTGCATGAGTTCAGTTATTTAACAGAACTGTTGTGTTTTCTTTTAAGTTGTTTTTACTTAATTTATGCACACCTACATCTTTGTATTTACTTATTTATTTATATTTTTAAATGTCACAGTTTCTTATCCACTAGAGTGACAAGGTCATAATTGCAATTTAGTATTTTTCTCTCTAAATTTCTTCTCTGTCTTTTCTTATAAATACCTGGAAAGTATGCTTTAAAAGCCATACCTTCAGCATCTCTATGGTGATCTTAAATACTTTTTTTTAAGCTAACATTTCAGAATTTCAGTAAAAGACCATCATTTACTATAGTATAATAGGTCGGGTTTTTGCTTTAACCATGTCTTACTTCAGAACTCTATGAATGAAAATAAGCAAATCTCAATGATGGACACAGAGGAAATGAAACACTTCTATGGTTCTGTTTCAGGTACATCCAGGGAGCCGCTTCCCCCAAGGACATGCTCATTCTGGTGGATGTGTGAGTAGTTGACTTGTACCTATTTATATCCAGAGTGCATGAGACATTTGTAGGTCATTGTAATTTCTTAGGAGTTAGCAATGTATGATAGATTGGGAAAAATCAATGCGGTGATTGTATATGCAGACAAAGAAGCCTTACTAAGATATTAACAGGAGCTGGGGAGTTGGCTCAGTCAATAAAGTGCTTGTTGCACAAGATGAAGATCTCAGTTCATATCTCTGGCATCTACATGAAAACAATTGAATAATGATGGGACGGTGGTTTGTGCCTGTTATGACAACTGTGAACGGGGGACACAGATCCCTGCCTGGGATGACTAGATGAGCCAAAGGATCAGAACATGGCTGAGAATGGTAGAGGAAGATACCTGACATCAACCTCTGACCTTCACATGTGTGTGTGAATGCACGCGCATGTGTGCACATACAGACACACATGCACACAGATACCACACACATGCATGCATACATAGCACACACAAACATATACATATACGCACAAATATACCCACATCACACATATACATACTTCACACACAGAGAAACATACACATACAGACACATACAAGCATACAAGCACACGCATACACAGATCATACAGACATATACACACATACAGACTCACACAGAGATGCATGCACACACCACATAGACAAACATACAGACACACTCATGCATACATACACACATACAGACACACATACAGACACACACATGCATGCACACACATACATACATCTCACACACAAACATATACACACAGAGACACATATGCACATCACACACAGACATACAGATACATACAAAAATCATACATCACACAAATCTTATATACACATACATATACACAGAGATACACACATATCACACACAGACACATACAAACATACACAAACATATAGACACACATCATACACAAACATAGTAGCACACATACAAACATGCAAAAAAAGAAGAAAGAAAAAGAAAATATGACTTAGTTGGCATTTGGTCATAAACAATTTTATTGACTATAAGGGATTTGGCTTAAAACAGATGAATGCGTTAACTTTTATTACTAGGACTTTCCAAGGGCCACAACATATGAAAGCAATTTCTATAGGTGTTGCTATTTGTTGTTTTATTATCTCAATTTAAAACCATCTGAGAATCCATGTGTACCTGTGATGCAGAAGTAGAAGTCGTTTGCCTAAAGATAAGCCCTGCCTTAGGGGAGGTAGAGACAAGAGAAATGAAGGAATTCTGGAGGAATTGTTCTTTGGTCTGTGGAGTGAGGCATTTGAACACAAACCTCATCTCAGCTGTCAGCTCTGTTGCTTTCTTCTATTCATTTTTATATTGGCTTTTACTTTTAATTATTTTAATTAGGATGTAATTATACAATTCTTCCTTCCTTTCATCTCTCTTAGACTATACCCCTTGCTCTCTCTCAAATGCATGGCCTTTATTTCTTTAATTGTGGAGATGTGTGTGAGTGTGTATGTGTGTGTGTGTGTGTGTGCATATTCCTAACACAAAAATATATAAATGCAATCTTCTCAGTCTCTATGTTAATTATATGTATATGATTTCAGGGCTGTCAACTTTTTAAAGACAGAATTTTATTTTTATTTCCTTGTAAATGCTGTAGAAGCTACTGAGATCATTTTCTTTGTTAAATGACTGGTGAGTAACACAAGGACGATTTGTCTGTTCATAGGAGTGGAAGCGTTAGCGGATTGACTCTGAAGCTCATCCGAACCTCCGTCTCTGAAATGTTAGAAACCCTCTCGGATGATGATTTTGTGAATGTAGCTTCAGTGAGTATGGATGCTTCATCTTTCTGAATTCCACCTCCTGTCTCCTCATGAGTTAGATACTGGGGTGTCCTGGGGTGTTGTAGGAATGTTACAAGTTTCTTACTGTTCTGCACCATTCTATCTGAGATCCTTAGCATTTACCACTGTTGAAGTAATGAATACTGAGCGAAAAGCATTTCTCCCCTTCACTCAAAGGAGCCATATAGGTGATGTGACCCCATGCACTTCAGAACATCTGAGGAAGTACCATCTTACACCATGACTGAACAGTTAATTGCTTATTGCTTGGTTTTGCTCATTTTTGCCTGGACAACTGACCATTGTGTTTCTCCTACTAGAAGAAAAAAGGAGACAATTGAATGAGTTTGGAACCATCTTATAGCTAGAAAATACTGGACTTGATGCAAATGGAATAAGATGTATGTCTTATTTTAATCATGTAATTTAGACAATGAATTTCATGGTCTCTTTCTGGTGCATGAAATCTCGTATTTGAAGTGGTTTTATTTACAGAGATGTGGCTGGAGGTGAAGTGTATTTTGGTGACATTGTTTTGTATTGAACCTATGAGAATGATCACTGGGCAGGATGAGACTAAAGTCTACATGTGACTGTCTTCTTTTCCTGGGATTGGAGAACCCAGGAAATCACTGCAATCCCACAGCTAATGAAGCTTCAGGTAGCTTTAGTGATGTTACAGTGGAGAGGACTTAATCCTAAAATGAAATTATTAAGATATTCCTGGATGATCGTATGGATAGAATGTAGAACCCATAGTTGATAATGCAAAATTCCCTGTAAAATGTCTCCTGGTGTATAATTCCTAGGGAGAAAAAAAATGGAGCTATTCCATAGTCTAAATAAATTCACAAAAACCCCTGTCTAACTCTTGTTGAGATACCATGGCATGAGGCCCTTCTCAACTAAGATAATAGGAAGGTATTACTCAGCTTCATTTGTATAGAAATGACAAAAACATTGGAATGGCTTAAAATGTTATCTTTGGTATAATGAGCGAATTTGCCATATATAATGACATTGATTTGAAGTCAAAAAATATTCAGTGTGGTTAATTCTTTGGCCTCTTCAAAACCTGAATATCAATCCTAGGTTGAAGTGTAAATGGAGAATGCTTGTTTGTTTCCTGGCCGCCCAGGCCCTAATAATCACACATAAACTATATTATTTATAACACTGTTTAGCTAGCAGCTTAGGAGTATTACTAGCTACCTCTTACATCTTAAATTACCCATTTCTATTAGTCTGTGTATTGCCACGCAGGCTTGGCGTTACCTCCTTTTCTACGTGTCTTGTTTCCTTGGCAGCTGGTTTGCATCTGCTTGACTCTGCCTACTCTCTCTGTATATCTCTGTTCAGATTTCCTGCCTTGCTGTATTCTGCCCTGCCATAGGCCAAAGCAGTTCCTTTATTAACCAATGGTAGTAAAACATAGTCACAGCATACAGAGGGGCATCCCACATCATAGTCACCACATTGCATAGTTACAGAGTGAGGAGCAAGTCAGGGAAAAGAGAATCTAATTAGGTAATGGAGTTTAATTTAAGGGAACCAGTTACACTGGGAAGTTCTAGAAGCCATCTGGAATAGTTTTCTTAGAGTTGTCAATGTGCAAACCCTGAGGAGCTGGCATGTTAGGTACCAGACTCCTCCATGTTTAAGCAAACATAATGGTCGCATTCAGGGTGTTCTAAAACATGAAAATGATTGATTCTGGTTGGGAGCTGACCAATGTCTACCCTGGTCAATAACTGAATTAGAAGATGGATGTTTACCTCATTAAAATTAATAGCAGCAGTAGTAGTAACACAGAACATGGCATAAGAAGGAGACAAGGTGCTGAAGTTAGTGCTGAAGTCATTTTCCATGGTCTGTTCGTCTTTTCTCTCCTCTAATGCCCATCCCAGTTTCCCCATACTCTTGCCTAACTCTACAGCAGCATCAGTAGCTTGGTTGGTGGGGTGCCCTAAACACTCTTACCAGAGGCCTTTGAATCCATGGTTTTTATGCCCATTCAAACAGTGGCTCTATGATTGTCTCTTCACCGGCATTTTAAAAGGTAAAAATGTCAAATAAATCCCTTAATTCCACGCACAGTTCTACCTGTCCCTAATATATTGCAGCAACTTTAGTGACGATCTATTTAAAAATATTGATTCTATAGAATTAGGATCCAAATTATTCCAACAGCAAATGTGGATATCAGTGTAGTAAACCTCTTAATGACTCTGGTAAGAACATCCTGTTTCCATCACTTGCACATGAAAAGAGAACATACCTCTACATGCAACAGAGACAGTGTAGACAGTGCCTAGGGAGGCTCTTTTAGTTATAATGAGATAGGCTTCCCATCTGGAAGGTTCTGACATTTACACGTTGCCTTTCTTGAATGCAGAGACAAGAGGTTAGTGTGAATCCTTGATGTGTAGGCTTTGTTGGTTTCTCATCATGCGCACAAACCATGGCAAATTTCAAGCCATTAGCACAAGGTCAACCGGCCCTAAAAGTGCCAGAAAATTGGAGGACTGTTTTTCATGAGTGCAGGACATGTGCACAGGACAGCATCCCCCAGCGGACTGTCATCTTCATGCTGGAGCCTTGGCTGTGTGGTTAAAGGTGAATAGTGTCAGGGATGTCACGTAAGTCAGGCCCTGTAAATTTTTTGGCCATGTGCCTATTGTTGGACTTCCTTTAAGCTGGTTTACTTCATTGAGTAAGTAGATTCCCATGGTAAGCCAAGCAGTATGTGAACTCCAAAGGTTAATGATACTCAATGAGGCACTATGATGGAGAACCTGGGGCTAGATTCATGTCAACAAGAAGGGAAGCAAAATTTAACCCGTTTCCTAAAGAGACAACACATAATCACTTCTTAAACCGAGTTGCAGCTGATTGCCCTGAGAGGTATGATTACGTTAGGGCCTTTGGCCAGAGCTGGGCCAGTGAACTGATCATTTACCAGTACAGCAGCTATATGAAAAGAGGTCCAAAAAACCCAGCACCTTCCATTCTGGGTACAGCCACTTTCCTCTCCTGCGTGTTCACTAATCCATGGGCCCATTTTATAACCATTGTCATTACCATAGACAGAGCTGGTAGCTTCCAGTAGAAATAATTTCATCCGTAAGTCATCTGCGGATGAACTGTCTTTAGCAAATGTGGAGGGAGACACGGTTGTACACAATGAATTCATTCTCCCTTAGCTTATCCTTGGCTTCTTCTTCCACTGTGCCAAGGGGAGTCCTCCACTATTCCACTCTGCCATGGGAGTCCTCCACTATTCCACTCTGCCAAGGGGAGTCCTCCACTATTCCACTCTGCCAAGGGGAGTCCTCCACTATTCCACTCCGCCAAGGGGAGTCCTCCGCTATTTCTCCTTTCGGGGCCAACCACCTCAGCTGCGCACTCTTCTCCAGAAAGCCACGTATTTTCTTATCCCAGGAGAGATCTGTTTCTCTCTATCACAATAAAATGAAGTGCATTTTGCCCCAAGGTCTCTCAGAATCCATTCCCTGTGTGTGTCCCCAACTTCTGCTGCTTCGTATTCAACAGAGCTGCTCGTCCTTTGTTGGATATTCTTTTTTGTTGTTGTTTTCCGGGCACAGACTGGACTTTTGCAGGTGGCATATATTGAGACTTGACATTTTTGTTGCCTAGAACAAGGAGAGGGATGATGGGATTAGATGACAAAGAGAGCAAATGTCATCTTCTGTTGCCTCGAGGACCAGAGAAGCCACTGCACTCTAATTGAAGGGAATAATTTATTTCTTTACAGAGACGAGCAAACCAGAGCACAGTGTCTTCAAGGGCATCCCATACCCACCTCCTTTTCTATTCTACCCTGATGTGTGGATAGACACTCTAGCCCTGATTCTCAAAACTAAGACCCTTATTCCTAGGGTTGTTGACCATAGTAGCAAAGGATAATTGGTCCAGAAAAAATTTCTGGTTTTCTTACCTTGGACTTAGTCTGCAGTTGGCTGGTCTAAGGGTACCATTTTCTTCAGTGTAGTTTAAAGACATTTCAGCGCTTAGCTTTATAATTCTTTTTTGTCCTTATGTTTTTCAAAGGCCAAATTTGCCCCCTTTCCTCTGCATTCTGCTGAGATGACCATAGCTGCATCTGTAGCATTGTGATGCTAAGTGTCTGGGCAGTCTCCTTGGCTCCAGTTATATACTGTATACACATTCACTAAGGGCTTTTTTTTTTTATTATTGCCATGAGTCTAGTAAATTAGTCCCTTCAGGAATCTCATGTTGAGTATCTGTTTACCAAGACTGATGTCAAATAAGATTAGTTTCCCTAGAAACAGTCACTGCAACACAGATTTAAGTTCAAATGGATTGTTCAGAAAGTAACTCTAGAAAAGGTTGTTAGTATAATGGAGAAATTAAAGAAAAAGAAAGGAACTACTGAAAAATGCATTCTTAAGTAGCATCTCCCCTTCCCCTCCCCCATGAGTGGAGCTCACTCCTCTGCCTTTATGGGAAGAGCATAGAGCCCATGCATGGTAATATACAATGGCTCAGATTTCCAAAGGGGAAATGTGCTCCTCTGTGTAACGACTGCTCTGTGTGACATCAGTTCCCTGGAATTCATGGTTTGCTGGGTGCCATGTGGAGTCTGGGGTGTAGTCTTGGGCAGGTGCAGGTTCCGTTGGCATGATTGGAAATGTGGATGGGCACCAATAGCATCTGCCCTGGTAAGACAGTGACTTATGCTATCGCTAAATTCTAAAAGAACTTTCTGACGAAGTCATCTTTGAATGGATATTATACATTCAACATTTGGCCAGCAATTAACAGGTGTTTTCCTACTGGAAGGACACAGTTGGAGTCAACACTGACATCCATAATGCCTACTAAGTATTTTTAAAGAGTCATTGTTCACCTAAAACCATTATATGTTCTTTTATTGTTGCTGTTTTTGAGAGAGTCTTCAAATACAGTCCATGGTGGCCTAGAGCTTGCTATGCAGCTCATGCTAGCCTTATACTGGTGATTTACCTGCCCCTGCCTCCCAAGGATTGCATTCATGTACCATACCATGCCTGGCTTTGAA
>LOEQ01003316.1:177672-194815 GCA_001685075.1 Bramus lutescens
GTGAAGGGACCCATTTTAGGGTTGGCAAGAGTCTTGACTCTGGAGGGGATCCCGGGTGTCCAAGGAGATGGCCTCAGCTTCTTCCTTGAGCAGCTAGGAGAGGGCGCCTCAACTGGTCCCATCTTATAGTCACTAAACATTTCTGCAGTAACAGCCTATATATATAATGCTGCTGCAGCGTTAGGAGTGATTAGCACCCAGCCCCACTGAGACAAGAAGGAAAACCCTGTTCTAGTCTGAAAATTTCCCTTGTATTTGATTTACAAAAGAAACCTAATTTCCCTGCATAGAGACCTCTACATGAGACAGGTCTGTGCTTGCCTTTCTGAATCAATCCTAACAGTGGACAAATGCAGCATTCTGGTGATTGCCACAGTCTGTGTTCCCCATTGTTGGAGAATCAAGGAGCCAGGGCCTGTTGGTCATTGTTGAAAGAGGAGCAACAGGATGTAAGGATCCTGTGCACATCACAGTGGCATTAACATGTAGCAGGGCTCATTTCTGGGTTAGTAGCTTTCTGCTCCCTCTTCTCAGATAGTTCTTGCTCATAGTGGGACTGCTGAAATTTTAGAAAGACCAGGTAGAGCCCAGGAAGAGCCCAGGAAACTCACATGGACAAGTTGTCCAAGGCTTACATGGGACAGTTTCCTTTTCCTTAAAGTGTACACGATTGCCTTTAATTTCCTTAACATTGTGAGTTCAAAAAGAAATACCACATGTAAAGTGTTTATATGCTGTAGTCACTATTATAGCTATTACTCCTGTTGTAATTATTGTCTTTTGACACTCCTCTGCTTCTCTACCAATTGCAGGTAGGTGATTGCTATGCTTGATGTTGGTATGTTTCTTCAAGTCCACGCCTTCAAAGCAGTTTTCTCAAAAATGTGCCTGTTTCTGGGTAGTGAAGCAAGAGGTTCCTCTTTGCTAGAATACTGTCTAGGGGAGGGGATTGGCAGGTGACTGGCAGCTCTAACACGACAGGGCAGTGGCTTGTCTTCCTACACTACCTGTGCAGTGAGCCCCTGGTCCTCCTGCATCACCCTGGAGTAATTGCTGTTTGACTGTCCTCACAATGATGTCACTCTGGCTCCTGCTACTGCTGTGAGTGATGAACTGACTTGGTCTCTGACCCAGAGGATGATTTTTTGCCTGTTATCTAGGAAACCGCAGGAAGCTAATTGTATTTTTACAAGTTGGGTACACCCTCAGTCCCTTCAGATTCCAAGACCACAACTTGACCGTTTGTGATTAACTGACGTCTTGGCAGGGCAATGAGGTGTGTTGTTCAGGCAAATTCCACTTCTATGATCTTTGCATTACCATGTTCCTCCTGAAATATTTCTTGTGTGTTTTTTTAATATATAATTTGAAGTGAAGTGACATCTCCTTGCCAAATTCAAAACACCTTTCTAAACACTCTTTGAGCTTGTAGCTCGACAAAATAAAAGCTGCATGGCCTGCCAAGAGATGTTTGTGAGCAGTGGACTCTCAGCGGGTGATTTCATTTCATATCTGATAAAATATCCATCCATCTAGATCCAGAAAAAGTTTATGTTGCCCCACAGCTCATTTATGTCGTATTATGTCAATTAAGGCAGATTGTTTCTTATGCCCCTGCTTCTTTCTTAATTGGAGCCCGTGGCCGAGCGGTGTGAGCCTGGCCTGGCAGCTCTGTTAGGGATGGTTAGCACACGTTAGGGATGCAGAGTCTTAAGCTCTGTCTTAGATTCACATCTAGCATCCTCCAAGCAACCTCCACATAATGGTTGTGATGGCATCTCTGGTAATTGTGCAAGAAGAAGATGCCAGTCCATTGTGGAAGGTGATGCCAGAACACCTATGCTTATTAAGGAGAGGCATTTAGCATCTATCTGAGGCTTCTAAACCATGTTGTAAGCCAGGCTGGACACTGTCTTAGACTTTAATATCTTGGCTACTCAAACTTAAAATTTGGTTACTTTTATTCCATAGCCATTTTGGCTTAGTATATGAAGTTATTTTCTCGTGACTTGACCAAATACTTGACAAGAATCAATGTCAAGAGGAAGTCCTTCAAGCTTACAGAGGAGGGAGAGAGTCCATCATGGCCAGAAGATCTGACAATGGAGCTGCTTCTTAGTCTTTGGCAACAGGAACTAAGGCGTCTTGGTCCCATCACTGTAGACCAGGAAGCAGAAAGAAAGACTTGAGCCAGGTCAGTTACCAGCAACCCAGTTCCTCTGGCAAAGCCTCCTGAAACAGCGCCACCAGCTGGTCACTAAGTGTTTAATTATGAGTGGGGGGCACTTCATGTCCAGTTTAGAAGGAGCTATGTATGTTAAATAGGGTAGAGGAAGAATTAAGGTCACTAAAAGAAACAAAGTTCTTCCCCTTACCCTTATATTTTTGATATAGAGACAGGCTTTTTTTTTAAAGTGATCTTTTTTTTAAAGACCATAAAGAAAGGATACATTGTTGTAGTAGGCTGCTTGTTCATTTCCCGGCTGCCCAGACTCCCAAAATAATCACACAGAAACTATATTGTTTACAATACTGTTTGGCCAATAGCTTAAGCATATTTCTGGCTAACTCTTATATCTTAAACTAACCCATATCCATTAATCTGTGTGTCTCCACGTGGCTGTGGCTTACCAGGTAAAGTTCTGTCCTGAGCGTCGGTCTCCAGTGGAGCTACAAGGTGTCTCCTGACACCGTCTTCTTTCTCCCAGCATTCAGTTTAGCTTTCCCCACCTAGCTCTGTTCTGCCCTGCTAAAGGTCTAAAGCAGTTTCTTTATTCATTAACCAATAAATGCAACACATATACAGAAGGACCTCCCACATCACACTGTGAAGAAAATACTTTGAAAAAAGGACATATTTGACATAATTGAACAAGTCAAATTGATGAAGCTTATCTAATCTTAAAGGATGAGTGAGTATAGCATAATTACTTTATAAATTTATTAAGAGGTGTTGACAAGCCAGATAAAGGCTTTGCGTAAATGATGCCGGGCCACAAGCTTTTGGAACTTGGAGATTCGTTGCTTGTGTGGTATTTACAGAATGATGTGATTATTGAAGGTGAAGCAGTCACAAATAGGGCTGTTATTGACTCATTTGGAGCCTTGGCAAACTAAGAAAAGACTCCGTGGTATTTTAGTACTTATTTGTTAAGCTCTTTCAAATGATGTTTATTCCTTTAATTTTGAGTATAAGAAAAAAGTGACTAGGACTGGCTTGTGCGATAGATTGGCAAAATTATTTGCTTGTTTGATTTAGTATGTTTGTTCTTAATTATTTAGTGGAATAAAATTCAGATGAATTCAAAATATAAATGGCTATTTATTAATAGAACTTATAGACTTTTTGCTATTAAATAGAGAATAATCCTATTTCAGCAAATTCCTAAAGGAATAAAAATCATTTTGAAATTTTTGATGAATATAACACAACTTAAAAGTCAAGGACTCAGGTGTGGATTTTTTTTTCCTTTTTACAATTTTAAAATGCAATTTCCTCATCATAAGATGACATTTTGCTTAAGTTTTCATATTCATTTCAGAGGGAAGGACTGCCATCTACCTTTCCCCTTTGCTGTTTAATCGTCCTGATGCTCAGTTTATTAACCCATGCATACAGCATCCTTCTACGCGTATTCCAAAATGTACTTTTTCATGAATTCCCCCGGCCCTAACTCAGTGCTTTATGGATAATTATTTTTACAGCTGTTTTGTTAACTTAAACATAAACATGCTGCTTGTTTTTCAAACATGTGTGTGACCTCGGTGGAACTGAATTCAGTCCAATACAGTCTGCGCAGGCCTCATTCCAAACTCTCATCTGTTGGTCTTTTTGGCCCCAGCTTCCCTTTCCTACTTAAAAGAACCCTTTGGAGATGTTAATAACGTTGCTTGGAAAGTATTTCTACCTGCTCTGTGGCATCTTAGAGGTGTGTACAGGTTAGAGATGAACTCGGCTTGATTGAATGCACACCTCAATGCTCCCAGTCTTACATGCTTTTCCCCCCAGACCGTTAACGCCTTGTGCTTGAATTCCTCTGCCCTCTCTTGGACAAGAGCAAACTGGAGAGACTTTGTATGTAGTTCTTCTGTCCTGTTGTTCTATCCCTCCACCCCCTTCCCTTTTCTTAATAGCATTTCTCTCCCACTGGGGCGTTAAATATTTTTTCTTTGCTTATTTTCTATATGCTCTTTCATCTACCACAATCTATGCTTCTTGAACTTCAAGATAGCTCAATTGGTAACACACTTTGCAAGCCTTAGTTCAGGCTCCAAAACCCATGTAAAGTTAGATGGAGAGAACCAACTGCCAGTCTTCCATTGACCTCCATGGCTGCACTGTGGCGTGCATAGACTCACGCGCACATACACTCACACACATACACACACACATGCATGCACAAACACACACACATAAACACAGTCTCACACACACCACATACGCACACTCTTGCGTGCAAAAACACACATAAACACAATCTCACACTCACACACACACACACTTGCATGCACAAACACACACACATAAACAATCTCACACACACCACATGCGCACACAAACACACACACAAACACAATCTCACACACAGCACATACGCACACACATGCGCACACAAACACACACACACAAACACAATCTCACACACACCACATACGCACACACATGCGCACACAAACACGCACACACAAACACAATCTCACACACACCACATACACACACGCTTGCGTGCACAAACACACACAAACACAATCTCACACACACATGCACACACACTTGTGTGCACAAACACACACGTAAACAATCTCACACACACCACATACACACACATGCGCGCACAAACACACACAAACACAATCTCACACACACCACATACACACACGCGTGCACAAACACACACATAAACACAATCTCACACTCACACACATACACACACTTGCGGGCACAAACACACACACACATGAACAATCTCACACACACCACATACGCACATGCTTGCGTGCACACACACACATCAATCCAGTCTCCCCCACAGACACACACACACGCAAGCACATTTAAATTACGGCAATCTTCTCTGCAGCCGTTTCAAAGCCTGCAGTGGCCACTGCCATCAGACACTAGTTAGTGCCGACTGTAACAGTGAAAGAGTGGCTGAAGAAGTCTGGATTTTATAACATTCCCGTCACTTACTAGTTGAACGTGTTTCTTGTGTGTGGCCAAAGCCCTCCTCATCCATATTATCAGCATTGATGTATCTCTACATCGTGACATGTGATGTGTGCTTATCACTACATATGCTGCTTAAGCCAAGTCAGCCATGACTACAGTGTGAATACCATTTTCTTCCCAGCTACTGAGTAATCAGCTTCAGGAATTATGAAAATACTGAGCACACCAGGCTCGCGTTGCTGTGCTGCTAGGAAGGGACAGATTAAAGAGTGTGTCATTTGGTGATCATCTCAGATTTTGTCTTCAGGATTAAGAGTAAAGTATCCAGAAGGCTAGGAGGAAAACATTTGCAATGGAGAAAATACTAAGTTATGTTCCAGAATGCTGGTGTGCAGAAGAGCCTGTCCATGCTGCCCATTAGGCAGGTGCTGTGCCACAGTGACGCCATGACGTACTGATGACAGCAGAAAACACAAACAGCCAGCAGGAGTTAGCGAGGCTGCTCAATGGAGATCGCTCCTGTGTGAGGAAAATGGCGTGTTTCCAACCTATTCAATGTCTCCTGAGTGAAGACCATTATAGAATTAGAAGTTTCTACTGTCGCCATCAACATAGGAATTTGCAGTGGTTATGACAGCGTTCATGGATTCTGTGCAAGCTCAAGGCAGACAAAACCCCAGCCCAGAGGGAGGAGGTGGTTTGTGTGTCCTGCTCCTCGCCATGGGAAACTGATAGCTGCTAGGGTCACTTTTCTTTAGGGATGCAGGTCAAGCACAATCCAGTGGATAGCACATACCTGACGGTGTGATTGTGGATAGCACATACCTGACGGTGTGATTGTGGTAGCACATACCTGAAGGTGTGATTGTGGATAGCACATACCTGACAGTGTTTGGCAGCATGAATTCCACTTGGTGGGTTTTGTTGCTGTTCTTTTGATTAAGAAAACAGAAAGTTGCATGGATAGGAATCTGGATGGATGGACAGATGGGCCCCCAGCAAGTTGGGAGAGGGCATAAAAATGATTGAAATACATTGAATGAAATTGTCAAAGAACTTATAAAAACAAAATTATGGAAATTTAGGATACTGAATCATTTTAGTGGAATTTGTGACAATAAAATGACTGTGCCATCAACCTACCAAATGTTTTTCTTATTAAAATATAGATACAATATAGCACAAATCCTGAAACATTCTTAGCAATATAGTCAACATTTCAACCAGGCTGAAGAGACTGAGTATAAGTCATGATTTCAGTTAATTGAAGTATCTGTCTTAAAAAGAAAATAGTTATTAAAATATTAATAAATAAGAGCTGGAGGGGCTTTCAGGGATTCAGAAAGTCATGATTAAATCTCACAGGAAATAATGGAGTCACATGGGCCTGCCATGATCATTAGAGATTGGGCTTGGGAGGGACCTGACTTTTCTAAATTGAATTAAATAGTAGAAAATCCTTTATTTGTGTTATTCTGTTTTATACAATGGACCAAGGAAACATGGAGCCAGCAGGCCCCGTTGGGACAGTCAGCTGAGGACCTTGACTGTTGTGAATGAATATGTATGTGGCATCTCCTCATCCCTGGGACCCACACAAGTATAATCAGCTCAGAACCTAAGCTAAAGTTACAAAACCTAAGACTGAGTAACTATTTCTACTTGGAATAAAAATAGATTCAAGTGTAAGTCTTAATTTTCTTTTATAAAAAATTTTATTGAATGCTGTATATTCCAATCATGCTTCCTCCACCTATCTACTCCCCTGCCCCACCCTCACAAATGCAGCTCCAAGCCTCCCTCCCTTCTCCTTAGAAAACACAGGCCTAACTACCAGGTTAGCTACTAGATTTGGGCAGTTTTCACCTGGAAGACAGATGTGGGACAGAGGCATTGTGACGGTGTGCTTGTTTCATGTTTTCCCGTTAAAATATACCAATTCAGACTTGAAGAAATGTCAAGTGGTGTGGACCTCAAGTGACTCTGGGTGACTGTGTGACTTTGAGCCCTCTCTACCTCACGTAAGCTCAGTCTTCATAACTGTTCAAGAAGAAGCCAAATGCTCACAGCAGCTTGCTGATGGTTCTGTGACATGAGGTGTGTTCAGCCTGGCACACATAATTCTCAATATATGTGAAATAAGCATTTTATTATTAATGTAAAAAGTAATAAATTTATGCTATAGTAAGAGTAAAAGAAAATGTTATAAGAATATAGCTTAAATAAAAATTTTAGAGTAGACTGTGATCATCAAATAAGAATTATTTAATAAAAGGAGAGACTTATAAATTGCACTATGGGTAAACACTAAGGAAATAAAGATAAACAAACTCTGTGAAACATCCATAGAGATTATAAATGAGTATGCTATTGATGTATATATTATCTCTTAAAATACTTTGATAGAATGCTAAATTGATAATTTTATAGTTTCAAATTTAAAAGTAACTTACAGGGATGGGGTGGCTCACTGGTCAGTGGCAGAGCCCTTGGGGGATGGGGTGGCTCACTGGTCAGTGGCAGAGCCCTTGGGAGATGGGGTGGCTCACTGGTCAGTGGCTGAGCCCTTGGGGGTTGGGGGTGGCTCACTGGTCAGTGGCAGAGCAATTGCCCAAGTGCAGACAAAACCACCTCTCAGACTTTTGCCAGGTTAGTTAAAAAGATGGCACATTTGCCTTTGCCTAAGTCTGCTTTCCACTCAAATGGAGATTTGTTCTGCATCTCAGTTCCTCTGAATATATCCCAGGCATGCCTATAATTGGTCTGCTTTTAGTATAAATCCTGCACGTGTTATTGTAAGTACTGGAAGGTAGCTCACATCCATACCCATGTTGCAAACATGGTTTTCATTTAATTACCAGTCTCTACCCAGGTCAAACCCGCAGGCATGGTCAGAGGCCCAGGCAAAGAGCTGTTCTTCACTGTCCCTCTTGATGTACCTGTGTCTGCACAGAGACTGTACCGGCTAGCTAGCTCTTCATGGTTCTAAAACAACAATTTTGTCTTGACATAAATTTTAACTTCAATTTTCTTATGAAATAGTATGACAGTTAAAGTGAAATTTAAAATTGTTTTCTACAGTAATCAAATCAGTACATAAAGCTGTTGTAACCAAGATTTTGAAGTTGGGCTCTGTGCCTTTCCTTTTATTTTCCTACATTGCCATCTGGTGGTCGAGGTCTGAATAGCAACACTTTTACTATAATTTCATTTTATGAAGATGGTTTTTTAGGTTGGGAATTTGAACTAAACAACTGGTATAAATCTGTTACCTATTATTTATTGTAGTTATCTTACATTAATAAATTTAATTTTTTAAAAAATGTTTTCTATATCCCAACGAAAGTGGCCTGCTTTTGAGTTATTCAGCTGGAGTTTCAGACATTTATACCTATTATAAGCACTAATTTAGCTATTGAACAATTATTCAGAATCCAAGGGGTTATGAATTATACCCATCTGGCTTGTTACAAAGTGTTGAATGAATTAGCTGTGTATAAAGCATGCTCCAGCTTTGAGTTCATGGGGGAGAATCTCTTCCATGGAAGGAAGAGGTCAAAACTAAGTTTCTTAGTGTTCCAAGATGAGGCCAGCATCTTTCCGATGTCTTTCGCTTACATCTTAGAATTTGAGGTTCTTGTGGCCTTCCACCCTGTCCGGGGGAGGCGTGTGATACATGGAGTGATGGTATTGCAACTGACGTGCTTAGATCTGAGGGCAGTTTCCGGAAGCTCCAGCTCCAGCTCCCACGTGATGCTGTGCTGACTTTCTTCCGATGAGGCTCCGACATGATTCTGTGTCACACCGGAACAACATTTCATTGTATCAGAAGGATGAGATGGCCAACAATGCCAAGACAAAAGTAACTACTGCCTTTGAAAGAACAAAAGCTAAGCAAAGCCAAACCAACCCAGCAACAAGCTTGCCTTGACAGATCTGAGATACTGCAGATGTGAACTTGAACATGATCCTGTCTAGGAAGGGGTTTTAGACGTGAACAATTTTGCTGCTGTCACAAATGGCTTCAGACTAACACCACACTTAGACACACTTGTCATCTCACTCGTGAGCTGTGCCTGAATCTCTCTTACACTGAGGATGTTTTGCCTGAATGGTCCCTAATTAGGAATATAGCCTGGCTCCAGTATGGACCACAGTATTATTTTTTTGCTAATAATCTTTAAGTGATGTTATTACAGATAACTTAGCATCTGAGTTGTGCCCGATTCTGAGCAGAAGGCTTGCTTGTTCTCATTCAAGTGTTTTCCCAGAGTGTTTTCATATTCGCTGGTGTAGAAGGGCAGGGAAGACTGTAGAGCCAGCGTGCTATTCCCTCCTTTCACGTCCTGGGCTCAATTACTGGTGAATATTCCACACCAACCTCTCATTTCCTTAGCCCCACATGCAAAGCGTGAAGCAGATTGACGGCTCCATTCAGTGAGTTTTTCAATGCCCAGGACTAGAGAGGCAGAGGTGGTAAAGGCGCATTTTCTTCGGCCCTGTGGAAGCTTTATAAAGACATTCTCAGTGTGGGGGAGAGGGACCTCTAACAAAACATGGTCTTGAGGAAAGAATTCTACTAAGAGCAACTGAGAGAAGAAGGGAGAAGGGTTGGGGACTGACTGGGGTCAGCTGTGGGAAGGGGGACAGGGTCTGCAGAGGGAGGAAGGAGTCGAAGCAGTGGGGCACTTACTGATGCTCATGCTTTGGTTCACCCGCGGGCTTCCTGGCTCAGCAGGCTTCACAAGCTTCCATTGCTTATCATCAAAGACCTGCATGGTTTAACTTTCTGGGACAGAGGAGAAATTCATGAGTTATGGCTGGATTTTTGACTATGCAGTGTTGAAATATTCTCTTAATAGCTAAAATCAGGGGCCTTAAACGTATCTTCTCAGTCGCCATGAACAGTTACGAAATTTATAAAGCTATTCTCATAGCTTTGCTCTAATGTTGTAATATTCAGCTTTGAATTAATACCTGGGTATGTCTTACCGAGAACTTCGTGTGGGAAGTCCTTCTGTATATGTGTGGCTTTTATTGATTAATGAATAAAGGTGCTTTGGCCTATGACAGGGCAGAATAGAGTAAGGCGGGAATTCCAAACAGGTAGAGGAGGAAAGAAGGCGGGAGTCGCCATGTAGCTGTCGAAGGAGAAAAGATGCCCTGGAACTTTACCAGTAAACCACAAGCCTTGTAGTAAAATACAAAAAGTAACAGAAATGGGTTAATTTAAGATGTAAGAGGAATATGCTAGAATCATTGGCCAAGCAGTGTTGCAAGTGGTATAGTTTCTGTGTGAATCTTTCGGGTCTGGGTAGCCTGGAATGAATAAGTAGCCTCCACCTATAAGAACTGCTGTTTGATATATATATGCTTGTGCATGCATATATATACATACATA
The DNA here is from genome assembly GCA_001685075.1 of Bramus lutescens. NCBI lineage: Eukaryota > Metazoa > Chordata > Mammalia > Rodentia > Cricetidae > Bramus > Bramus lutescens. The sequence continues at coordinate 188,244 of LOEQ01003316.1, forward strand.
CATACACACATCTATCTATATAGTAAAAGCAGATAAGTCTAGGATGTCTGAAATATAATCCTATCCAATTTAGACTCCTTAAAATTTATCATGGCTTTCCTGGGAGAATAAGATGAGCTATAGGGAATTATATATTGCAAGTAATTCCTTTGTCAGCATTTTTTATGAGTTTTATTATGAGTGCAATTGTAAGATTTCTGTATACACCACTAAATTTGCACTTAATGAATTGAATTTGCATTCACTTGTTTTGTATTAAACTTAATGAGATGCTTCCCATTTTTGCCTTAGAAGCGGGTCAAGGGCAAAGGAAGACTTCAGGCCATGCATTATCCTGCAACTCCTTGTCTGCAGAATAATTCCTGGGACTAGTTCTGGTTTTCTAAACGCAGATATTGGCTATTAATGTATCAACAAACTGTATCTTGGTGACTATTCCAAGTCTTCTCACGTTCTTTCATTTTCATAATGGAAATCCTAGACTAAAGCTTGCATCAAATCACAGAGGACTCTCCTTCTTGGGCGACGGACCGTGGTGTGGCGTTGGTCCTATAGACTGTAGGTATGGTTGTCAACATTTGAGTTTATAGGAAACGGTATAGGAAGTTTGTTATCCATCTGCCATGCCTGCCTTAAAACACTGTTCAAAATACAATTGAGAACCCACTTGGATTATTTCTCTTGTTGGGACATTTTGCTTCCTGTTCCACCTCTGTTTTCTCCAGCCCTTCCTTGTGTTCCTGAAAGATTTTAGACGTCTAGGTAGCAACAGTTACCTCTGCAGACATGAACTGCTGAAGCTTGTTCCTGTGCCTGCACCATCCTGCTTCCTGGAAGGAAAAAAAGAGGGGAGGCCTCTCCACCTCACTTTCCTCACTGCTCTACGTGGCTGTATTTCCCATCTTCCTCCAGGTTTTGTGTTTTGTCTGCCATCTCTTCTTCCCTCTATCTTTGCCCCCAGTCTCCTCGTGCCCCCATGGCACTTGGCTTTTAAAGAATTATTCTTAGGTCAACCAAGTACACTCTGTAGCCACCCCACCAGGGTGCAGTGAGCATTTGCCCTGAACACACTGCCGTTTTTTTACTGGAAGTGCCTTTGTGCAGTGGGCTTCCCAGGCCTCATGGCCTTCCTCCTCCACAACTTCCCTTCAGCCTTCCTTCCTTCCTTTCCCTGGTCTCGCTCCTCCCCTGCTCCACTCCAGTGATGTACCGGCCCCCTCTGTTTCCATGGGAACTCAGTCTTAGGATTTTTGGGAACTCCTGCTCTACTTCACTGTTATTCACCTGGCTGTAGGCCAAATTTCTGTGGTAAAGCTCCCCCCCCCCTTTTTTTAATCTTTAGCCAGGACCACTTTCATGCCTCCAGCTTCAGATGTTATCAGTTCTTGGCACCCCCACTCCTGTGTCTCACACTGGCTGAAATCTCACCTTGAAGTGAACCTTGTTTTTCTCCCCAGTTCCGGATGTGTCCTCCAGCAGACGTCCTGCAGACTGTTCAGAGGCGTGTCAGAAACCTGGCGGCCGCTCCAGATACATAGCTGGACTCCTCCCCGTGCGAAACCCATCTGTTGCTCCTTTCTCCCAAAGAGACGCTTGCTCAACCCTTCCCTTTCTAACCATTCCCCTGAATAGCATAAGGACTGTTAACTGGATGACTTCAGTAGCCTCTGGGTGTGCACTTTGGAGTTCTATTAAGAGGTGGCCAGCCTGACCTCCTAAATATTCCAAAAATTATTCTGCATTTGGCATAAAACCTTGCAGCCCCTTAACATTTGACATAGTGAATTCCTACTTCCTCTTCATCTCTCTAAGATGCCATGGTGTCTAATGCCAGCTGCCTTCTCTGACCTGGTGTCTTTGGTCCTCATATACTACAAAGCTAAATAGCTCTTCAAACCCTTGAGCAGCTCCTTACACCCTAAATCAAGGACACCACACATGTTCTGTTCGCCTGGAATGTTCTTTCTTCACGCTCTTCTCTTTAACATGTCTCTGAAATATATGCCCCTCGGAAGTGCTGTGTCTCAAGAGAATTTCTCCCACTGTTTACTTTCCAAGTTGGAAACTCTTCCCCAAGTGTATACTGGGTGCTTCATAGAACATAGCATAGTTTATCCCAGTGTATACGCTGAGAGGCAGTGTGAGCTGCGAAAGGCCTGGCAAGTTTGCATCCTGACTCTTACCGCTTATTAGTTGTGTGTCTGGGGACAAATTATTTTAAAATAGATATTTTTCATACAAAGATTTGTATTACAATCCTCCCAACTCCTCCTAATCCTCCCCCACACCCCACACTCATCCAGATCCACATTCTTTCTGTTTCTCGTTAGGAAACAAACCAGCATCTAATGAATAATAAAAAAAATAAAATAATTAGAATAGTAACAAGCAGATCAAAAGAGGACAAAAAGAATAGGAGAAAAAGTCAAAGAAAAAGCACAGGAAACAGAGACAGACACAGACACACACACGTTTGCACATGCAGGGATCCCATACAAACACAAAACCAGTAGCCATATTATACGCTTAAAGGTCCTGTTAGGTAAAATAAATAAATAAATATGAATTTCCCTGATGCAGCATTAAGAGACAAAGATGCCACTGAGTTCGTTTGGTTCTGGTGATCCATTTCTAGGCATCTGGCGTGGCTTACCCTTAGTTTGTTTTCCCAGCGAGACTCACTTGCACAGAACTTGAGTTGGAGATGGCATCTGGGTTAGAGATGGCAGCCCGTGTCCACCTCTCCTCTCAGTTCTAGGACCCCTTCTTGTGCAGACTAACGCAGGCTGTATGCATACTGCCACAGTCTCTGGGACTTCATGTGTGGTGGTGGTTCTGTGTTTCAAAGGCCTTGCTTTCTTCTCGTCCTGCAATCTCTCTGGCTCCTACATGCTTTCTGCCTCCTCTTCTGCAGGGTTCCCTGAGCCCTAAAGGGAGGGATTTGATGGAGACATCTCAGTTAGGGCTGAGTGTTCCAAGGTCTTTCACACTACACATTTATGGACGAGTTACTTAGCACCCGTGTGTGAGTTTCCTCAAGGATCACATGAGGACAATTTCAATGCCTGTCTTGTAGGAAATTTGCAAAGAGGAACTGATTACTATTTTAGCTGATAGTAAATACTCCATAAGCATTTGCTTACAAATATAAGTATATTTTTGTATGTGTGAAATTTGCTTTATCTCTGAATGCATGGTTATGAGTTGTGATTCTTGATTGCTACTACATGTTTACTTGGCAGAGGAATATTGTACTGCATCTTATAATCTTATAATTATATCTAGAAAAAGAAGAATACCATACTATATTTATATAATATGGAATCATTTGTAATGCATCCATTAACTTATTGAATTGTGTTTTTATCTGCAAATATCCTTTTCAGTTTATCTGTCTGGCCCCCTTTCTTCTCTCATGATCATTCTTTCTTTTCATTTTGCACATCTCTGGACCCCAGTGTCATGGAAATCCTGCTCAGATTACAGATTTAGTGAACAATTGGACAATTCTTCTCATTTTCGCATCCTGGCGCTCCTTGCACTCTTCTCTGCCTTTTCGTCTTTTGGAAACACCAAGTGTACCCGTGTGAGCACTTCTTCTGGAGTGATAACGTCATCGCCCAGTTCTAGGCGAGCATCACTGGAGTTGGTGTTTCTCCTCCCATCGCCCACCTGTGCTTACAATGGCCTGTTTGTCCAACATACCGCCTTGGTGGTTCTCCAGCATTCTTAGTGTGTGATCACCAAGGAGCGATTTTCCTAAAAGGCCTCCATTGTCCTTGGCTTTCTTAGAATTCTTTCTGTGTTTCGTTCCCCAGGAAAGACTATTTCAAAATAGCATCTGCTCATCTCATTCCTTACATCCTTTTTCTAAGAAATTCTTTCTGATGAGTTACAGTTAAAAATACCTACTTTCTCTCTGTGTCCAGAGCAAGCACATCACTTCTGGATTCTTAATATGTGAGAATTGAAAAGTTCCTCACAGAAATCAAATCCCAAATTTATAAACAGGTAAAACTTTTGCAGGGTTTATGAAGGTGAATACTCCAAGTTATAGTAAGTGAAGACTGCTGCTTTGTCCAGTTTGTTACTTCTGCCTTTTCTTTTTTCTTTAAGGAAAGCGTGCAAGGAGCTTGAGGTGTATGAAGCTGAGATTTGGTGAAAATGGTATGATTGATTTCAGTGTTCACTTATACATTCTCTTTTCATTCTTTGCAGTTTAACAGCAATGCTCAGGATGTAAGCTGCTTCCAGCACCTGGTTCAGGCGAACGTGAGAAATAAGAAGGTGTTGAAAGACGCCGTGAACAACATCACCGCCAAAGGGATAACGGATTATAAGAAGGGCTTCAGCTTTGCATTTGAGCAGCTGCTTAATGTAAGTGTCAATAAGAAGCCATTTTATTTTGTCTGTTTTCAGACGCTCTGATAAAAGTCACTGATCATCATTAAATTCGCAGACAGATTATGTCCAAAGGTAAGAGCCATAGTTGAAGGTGACAGATTGTTAGTCAATACTTGGGTTCCCAGCTCTTTATTAGAAGCTTTTACTGTCAGTGTCCGTATGGGCTTGTTGATGTGCCAAAATAATGCGAAGGAGGATCTTGTTGCCAACATAGGGAAATGTCTTCCTTAATGTTTGTACCAAAGATGGGCTTATCGTCCTTGGAAAACAAGAGTATGGGCCTTCGGTAGGCTACAGCAGTACATAGGGATTATTGATATTAAAAAAATAATTGCTCATTTGAAGGCCAAGGCTGATGATCTCAATAACAGGAGGTTCTCAAGGACTTCGGAAGATTGCCTACTTGAATTGCATCCAATTCCACAGTGACGTTTGAAGACATTGCTAGAAGAACATGGTGTATATTTTCTCACTAACTTTATAATGATTTCATATCAAAATGATAGTACTTTGAGTGAGTGACTAATTTAAATGGAATCCGGGACTAGAATTAACTTATTGCTCTGCTTTATGAGTCCTTTAGAAAATTTTAAATTATGTGCTAGGTTCCCATTATACTTCTTTTAAATTATGTGGTAGGCTCACATTATACTTCTTTTAGTTAGCAGCAAGCTAGAAGGTCGACATTTTCAAAGAAGCTGAGCATTCAGAAGTTAGTGCGATCCATTTTCTCATCATTTAGGCAAACACATTCCATAATAGTAGGAAAGCTCAGAGTCTAATTTGCTGCCTCCGAGAAGTCCAGCTTGCTAAATTAAAGTGTTCATTTTAATGGCCTCTGAAGCGAATTCATTATTCTGTGCTCAGTTCTTCGAAAGACCTTAAAGGTTAAGAGGATTTATTGCTGGAATCGAGTCTTGCAGGATTAGAATCTGTGTGACAGGTCAGGAGAGGACAGAGAAGGGGAAGGCTGCTCAGGGAGGAGGTGGTAGCATTTATGGAGGAGCCCTGGGGAACACTGGATGAGAGACTCCTCTCCAGCCTGTCATCCCAACAATATAAGGCAACAGAAAGAGGGCAACCAAGGAGAGCAGAACAGGAAGCTATTTGGAAAAAGACTGGAAGGTTAACATGAAACATGTGAATCAGGTCAAGTGGATGTTGCTGGTTTGCTTCTGGTATAAAATGATAAAGGTTTGTAGAAAAACCCTTTATTCATGCAAACCCCAAACATTCCTCAGCGCCCAGAGAAGTATTGTGTACCAGGTGCTGTCTAAATATCACAGTGTCTTACTTCTGTGGGGCTTGTATTCCTTTAGGAAAAACTAACACTACACAAACAAATGCTGGTTGCATACAAATGAAAACCAAGCAATACGAAGAAAATATAACCTGGAGTATATTATAGTTTAAAACCCAATGGTCTGGGGAGGTGTCTCTGACAGGGACATTTGGAGGCAGGTTTGGCTATCTTAAGTACTGAGAGCTAAAACTGGCCTGATCCACGGCCTGATTTTAGAACATACTACTGAGCTGACATTTTGTTTGTAGGGTGTAATATGAGAATTCTTTTTTTTCATATTGGTTTTCTTTTTCCTAATTTTCATTGTGGATAATTTGCATATATATGTATTTTTAACAGTATAATGTTTCCAGAGCCAATTGCAACAAGATCATCATGTTATTCACAGACGGAGGAGAAGAGAGAGCCCAGGAGATATTTGCCAAATACAATAAAGACAAAAAGGTGAGTGTTGTTTGCTAGCGTTGTAATTTTAACATGTAGATGATTTTCATACAGCTAGCCCATAATGGTGGTGAAGTGAATTTTTTTTCTCCAAAATGTTAGTTGTAGTTAAAACATTAACACGTTGATGGTGAAATGAAGCGTTTTTCGGGTAAGCAAGCACCAAGCCACAAATGCATTAGCCGGATAGTGTAGATTTATAGGTCCCATTGGATTTTCATATCACAAAAAAAGAAACAAGAAGAGTTATGGGGAAATAAAACAGTTTCAGCCTTTCCTGGATGAAGCGTTATGTCTCCTAATCATTAGAATTGGAGGAAGACACGATATTCTAAAACCACCAAGGCATTTCTGCCGTGTTATTTTAGATAGATGTGAAAACCGTTCACAGCAGCAGTCAGACAAAGCCTGCTTGAGAAGG
>LOEQ01003316.1:194837-213303 GCA_001685075.1 Bramus lutescens
TGAAGATGAACTCATTGGTTGGCGAATAGTTTAAAGAATGCTATCCCAAAAGCCACAAACAATAGGAAGATCAACGTTTTACAATTGTAATATTCCATTTCCGTGTTTGTGGTCCTACAGGAGACACGCACTGTAGTTATGAGGTTATGCTGTGCAGGGAGTATTATTATATTACTAAAACCTGTTAAGACTAGAACTGCTTCATCTTACCAAGAGTTTACATGCACTTTCTTACTGACACCCCATATTTATAATAGACACCGATTCTCCATCTATTTTCCTAAAATGCTAAAGGATCATCTTAAAAGTCATGGGGGAAGATATAATGTCTTTCTTATGCTTAACGAATTATACATTGACCCTAATGAAGACTACATCTATCTCCGGCCTCCAGGTAGCTGCGGCTGCAGGTGTGATTTACATTACTGGCTTTTGATTGCTCTTTGAATGGACAGTTCACTCTTTGGGAAGATTTGGCCCCATAGTATCTCCAATCGAATGTTTTATAGCTATTTAGTGCATGTATGTGGAATTTTTTTTGCATCTATTAGAGAGAGCTACAGGCTTGTAGAGAGAGAATCAGTCTCCTCCAGGTATGAGTCCCCGAGAGGACAGACAATCCCAGAGGTCAACCATAAACACATATAAGCAAGATTAAATTGTTTTCCCTGGATGTATTTATAAACATAGATGTGTGTGTGTGTGTGTGTGTGTGTGTGTGTGTGTGTAAATTATGACTAAAGAATAAGAAAACATGAACTTCAGAAGAAATGGGAACAACCCAAGAATGGAAGGGAGGAGGTGAGGTGTGATGAGGAAATCCACAAAACAAAATTTAAAGAAGCCATTTCTTTGTTGATTGCATTTTTATTCAAAGCATAGGCTATAGTGACAAGTCACCCTCTCGCAAATAGATAAGAAAACCATGCCACATACATTCTAGGAAGTGCTTGTTAGCCTCAACCAAAGGGAATTCTGCAGTATACAACATTGGTTAACTTTGACATCATGCTAGTGAACTAAGCTCTTCACAGATATATGTGCAATTAAGTGGATATTATATGTTTACATATACATGAGAAATCTGCAGTGATCGGGTTCACACAGCTATGAATTTGCCAGGGACTGGAGAAGGAGGTGGATAACCATCTCATTTTCAGTCTGTGGGAGGTGCATTGTAGCACTGTAACTGTAAAAAAAAATCATTTTTTTGAGTCAGATATGTTTTCATTATTCCTTTGAGTTTTGGAGATTATAATATAATTGCATCCTTTTTACCCTTCTGTTTCCTAAGGGAGGATTGTGGAAGAGGGGATGGAAAGATGGTAAAAGCCAGAAGCTGAGGGAACTTGCTTAGTAATGGCAAATGCTGCACTTGTAATGTTTCCACATGGCCGCTCAAACCTGAGCTGGAAGTATGTCTGCTTAAAAGGGAGCTGAGGGTGTGTCTCATGCAGTACGCTTTTAACACAATAATACAAATACTATAAGGTCTTAAAGTTTTGTAATTTAAAAAAAAATAACCCCAAGAACTACCATCTTAATTGTACTTTTCCTCTGAGCCTCTTGTGGCATTAATATGGCCGGTGAATGCTTCATTTAAATTCCTTTTCCATCGTGATGACTCAGAAGTCATTCACAGCAGCCCAGGTAGGTGTGATGGGATTGTCTGGACCGCTGATGGATGTGTCTCTGGGTGCACAGCAGAGCTGGATGAAGCCAAAAGCTTGAGAATTAGAACAAAATGTTTGGGTTCTTTTTAAGGAATGTCCTACTCTTGGGAATCAATCTACCTGATTAGAGATAGGCAGAGATTTAAAACCAAATCCATGTTAATCTCCGGGAGCAGCTGTTCCAAATTAAAACACATTTACTTTCTAATCTTTACCTGCAGAAGTGACATTCCTTTGGGCTCACCCATGTGTGTGAGACCTCCTTAAAAATGGTGCCAAAACTAAAATGAGCTCCAGGGATGAGAAGAAACACATGCCAGACGCACAGTTGAAAGCTAATTCCCAGGACTAGTAAAATCAAACATATTTGCTTTTCTCAAGGATGGCAACGATTGCTTGATTGGTAATGCACCCTTAAGACTGCCTCGCCAGGTGGAAAAGAATTCTCTCATGGTTTACTGAATTTTCAGAATTTAATCTTATAAAGAAGGCAATCAAAATTAATATAGCTAATGTTTTTGAAGTATCTAAAACTATTGAAACATGCACATGAAATCATTTTTAAAGTAAGGAATGTTCAGCTAATGTCAGAATATCCATTGTTGCAAGTTTTTCAGCAGTTTACTTGTAAATGTGAGGAGAGCTCTTTCCTACATCACCATTGCATCTAAACAGAAAGATGCTTTCTGCCATCTGTAAAAGTCTAAACCAAGTCCCAAGTGTCTCAATATGCATTGAGGTTTTTGAGTCTTTAAAAAAAAAAAAGTCTTTTTTAACTGACAGAAAAAATGCACAGGAAATAATTCACTTCATTCCCGACTTTCTTCATGCCTTCCTTCTCCATCAGGCAAAATTTTAGCCTCTGTAAGGAATTGTTCTGACGTAAGTAATGAAGGCTGTTTAGCTTATAAAATATTGAATGTCATTTAACGGTTACATTGCTTCTAAAATCCTTTATCTTGGATATTTTTGCACTTTCAACCAGTTCCAAGAGTTAAGCTTTGGAATAAAAACCATATACCTTTGTTTATAGATCGCAGCGTGGTTTATGCCAGAGTCAGGTTACAGTTGAAACGATGACATACTGGCCTGCCCTATGGAGGAATTATCAATTTCAGTGGCGTGTTATGTGCAGGGTGTGTGTGTTTGAGTATGTGTGTATATTTTTGTGTCTGAAATGATTTGTTTCTCGTTTATTTTTCTTAAATAAAATTAGTATTGGCCACTTATTCTACTACCCTAATAAAATACCAGGCTACATTTTGTTCAGATTTAAGGAATGTCACTTTTGTAAGTTTTAGATTTTAGTTTAATGTATAAATAAATCTTATACCAAATGAAATTCTCACCTAGGTATAAAGTATATAATATAACACATAAAATTTAGATATATAAAGTACACTTGAACTATGTTTTAAGCTTAATTATATCCTGCCATCCTGGAATCTTTCATAGTTAAGACATTGCTATGAGTGTATTGGTCTTGCTGTTTCCATGGCTGCCAACTGCTTTGACGAAAGCTCTGCTTCGTATACTGTCCTCAGAGGGACCTCTGCCAGCTTCTCTCAAATGGTCTGGTCACCTCAGTGTCCTTTGCTGTGTGTTAAAGGCACCTTCTTTCTGTTTCACTTCCATGACCCTCGATGACCACTTGCATTATATCCTGACATGTTGCCTTGGGCCTTTATTTATCCTAGAAGATGTGTGAAGTAAGGTGATATAAATTCATAAGTCTACTAAGGAATTTATAGCCAACCACGTAGTACTTGATTCATAGTAGTTTCCTAATTTTTAAGAGTATGATGTGTATATGCACACTGAATGCACTTCTAAAATAGGATATCATCACACATAGCAGAAACTTGTAACTCATTAACTGGATGCTGCTCAAGCAATGTTTCTCCTTTTAGTAAAAATGCTGTTTACACTCCTTCATGTCTCTTCTTCTGAAAGCAGGGAAGGCCATGTCGTTTGTGCTGATGGTGTTTTTAACTCTCATTTGTCCAAGACACAGGTTCCTTTAACAGGTGATCATCAGCACTGGTAAAGTACTTTTTATTATTCAGGAAGAATTTATTATATCCAAAACCAAGAAGGTCTGAGTCACTCTCTTGCCTTCTGAAGTCAGCTGGTGATAGTCTTCCTAGGATGATAGATGGCTTGGGAATCCACTGTTACTGTAGCTTAGTCCTACATTATAAGGTACCGTAAGTGTATTCAGAGAAAAGGGAGTTGTGGGAAATTCAGTCACACTGTGAACCCCAGTACTGCATTTGCATTAATTAAGTAGAGCCAACTTTAGGTCAGAAGGTGGAGCCAGAAACTACTGGACAAAAAGTAATCAGAGAGTCCGAGGGAGTCTGGAAGATGGATAGAGAGATGCACAGGAAGTAGTAGGGAGGGACTTTGAGTGTGGCAGTCACTTTTGGATTGGCGAAGTGGAAAGACACTCTGAGACGCCTCGACCTCTCTGAGCCTAGTAGATTTTCAGCCCAGCCTCTGATTCCAAGTCTTATAGATAAATAGGATGATAGAGATTTAGTTAAAGACTACATTTGGGGGCAGAGGTAAGAGGTAGATTCACCATGCCTGAGAAGCTGGCCAGTAACTGCAGAGTCGCAATTACTGCAGTAAAAGAGGGACTGAGAAGTCAGTCTTCCTTCTATTCTGATAACACGAGACGAATCACACACCAGGCAGCAGGGCTCCAGTCTAATTCCAACACCTGTGCTGTACATGTGTCTGTAGGGTACATGAGAGAAACATTAGCCTGTTTAAGATGGTGGCTGTAGACCCTCTACGACAACTGCATGCTGTTTTCCTGTTGAAACACTTGTTATGCTCTTTACTTGATCATATTCAACAGGCGTTAATCAAATGTTTCTGTGAGACCTTTGGAACCGAAATGGATTTAACTTACGCAGACATGGGGCTGGCAGTGTAGCATTGGAGTTTGCAGCTGTGTAGAATAAAGTGTCCAAATGTACTCATCTAGGAAGATGCTCATTTTAGCCCTTTTGAGTTCTTGATGTAGGAAAGGGGTGCCACCTGCTTTGGACAGTGAACTGTGGAAGTTAGACTCTCTGCAGCCTTCTAGACATTAGTGTAGTCATCACCATCTTCATCCCTACAGCTGAGGCTTCCGCAACTCATGAGTTCGCAAAGACTTCACACGTGGTACCTTATTTCGAATTGGAGTACTCATGTAATGAAAGCATCCTCACCATCACATTCATTGCCACACTGTTGAGATACGACAGCCAAACTAAGAGACATCTAACAGCTTTTTGAAAATCGGATAAATGGGAGAGTCAAGAACTGAAATTATCTGTCGTCTAAATTTGACAGCCTCATGTAGAATCTTCCTGGCTGGTCATCCATCAGAGCCTCTCCTCTGGCCAGCCAAAGGACAGTCCTTCGCCCAGAAAGGAGCCTTCCTCCTGCCCATACAGCCTGACAGTATCGTCAGCAAGGATGCTCCTTGCCTCTGTAGGCGGGCTGCAGTCAAGATGGATCATCAAATCTGTGCAGGCTGCACAGATCCTTGGGTTTTAGGAAATAAATTTGTGTGACCATGAGCTTGGACTTTATTTATTGCCTAATGTTAAAGAAGTAGAAATGTGGGCTCTCCAAGTTTGTGGATTGTGGAAAGCACTCTAGCAAAGTTTCCTAAAGGTTTTCAGTCCAATCCAGTATTTTGATAGGCTAAATACCAAGCTTGAATTCCCGGAGTGGATTAATAAATCCATCTCAGATACCGCTTTTTCTCACATGTTTCAATAGCTAAAGTTTTTATTTTAGTTTTACTGGCTTCCCTTCTTCCTAGATTCATCTACGCTATTCTTTGGAGACTTGCCTATTGTAAATTAAACTTGAACTCTGGGTAACTGATAATTGTTGAGGTGACAGTTTCCAGTAACTGGATTCTGCTGGAAAGAAAAATTCTTACAGCCTTAAACAGCTAATCCTGTGGGTTTGGTAAGCTCTTAATTGAAGAAAAGTATTTCAGATTTCAACAAACAAGACAGAAAATTTCACAAAATGGTTTAGCAGAAGTGAGAATTGTAGGATAAAATTATAAATGAGTATATATACTTTATTACATATTTATCTATTTTTCACGGTACTCATGATTGAACCCAATGTCTCACACAGCCAGGCAAACGCTGTGCCTTTGGGTCATCGTTATATTTTAAAACACAAAATTTGGTGTTTTCTTGAAGCCAATAGTTTAGGTTTGTCATTAACTTGGAGCTATTGGAATTATAATATTCTGTTCAGAGAGAAAACAATTTTTTAAATTGTATTTATTTTTTACTTTATATATACATGTGTGGTAGGCGGATGTGTGGGTCATGACATTTGGCATACGTGTGGAGGGCAGAGGACATGTTTGTGGGCTCATTTCTCTTCTTCTGCCTTCCCATGAGTCTCAGCAGTTCCGTTCCTCAGCATGGTTGCTTTGGATTGCAAACCCCTCCACCTGCTAACCTATTCTACCTGCCCAAAGAAACAGATCCCTAAACAACTGAGGGTAAATATGCAAATTTACAAACAATAAAGCCCCATTTGAATTTGTTTAATTTTATTCCAAATGCTCCTCCTGTTGATACTACTCTGCTTATCACGTATGGCCGAGTCAAGAATGAGGCAAATAAGTTAAATATTATGTTTACTTGACATTTTTATTCAACTAGAGAAAATATGTCTGTGCAATGCAAAATAAAAACGACATAAATTTGCCATGATAAAAACAACCTAAATTTCAAAGTACACAGTGCATACCAGGGTCCCTTGACTCCATTCTTCCCACATTATCCTCAACTGACTTCTATGAAACCTGACAGCAGAGCTGGTCTTTCCTCCCTCTGGAGAGCAGAGAGTGCTCACTTGACCCTTCATTCTTTCCTGATTTGACCGTCATCAGACACACACAAAACACTGCGATAGATGTCAACTTGTACAAACTTGGAACTGCTGAAGCTGGACTTTATTCTATGCTATTTTCTCACATCATTTTTGGACTCCAATTTTTGGCCACTCTTTGTGAAGTCGTTTATGATTGTGTATGTTTCAAATGTGTCCTGATGGGGAAGATTTCCATAACACTGGTTGAGGAAAGTTTAACTGATTTTTCTAAGCACTGTTCACTTTGAAAATTGACACTGTGCATCTGTTAATGCGTGAATTGACCATATGATTAGAAATAGTCTCCGGGCCTGAGTCAAAGAATTTACCTTCCTCAAAAGCAGAGGTGGCACAATATGGACACAGTATAGTGTGAAGAATTGGCCTGAATGTTCAGATGAAGCATTTAGCTCCTCTGACTACATCTTTAAAATTCTGAGTTTTTTATATGTATCTGTATGCATACATATGTATCTGTATATATACATATTTTTATATAATACACACTAACAGTAAGTGGAAATACCATTTATTATTATTTCCAGTTATTATTATTATTATTATTTCAGAGTAATTTTCTCTGAAGTTCATATTGTACAACTTTCAGATAATCACTCCATTTCTCAAAAATCTTAAATTTAAAGATGTGATGAGACTGAAAATATCAGACCAGTCAGTCACACTATGCTGGTTGAACAGAATGTTTATAGGAATATATATATGTATACATATATAAATATATGGATGTAGTAACAGTCAATGAATTGAAGATGTCATGAATTTGAAGGAGAGAAGAGGGGGCATGTGAGGTAGTTTGGAAGGTGGAAAAGGAAGGGCGAAGTGTATTTCTTACAATCACAAAAATATGTGGAGTTTGGCCAGCTCTGCATTTCGGAGTTAGCTCCTAGAAGCTCCACTGGGTGGCAGCAATACAGTATAGAAAGGGAAGCGGGAAGCCAAGAGGTCCAAACAGAATCCAGAGCACAGAGCTCACCATGGTCACCCTTATGCGCTACAACCTGTGGATACTAACGTTCACAAAATCAGAATTCCCCATACAATTAGGTAGGAACATATTGAAGAAAAACAAATACAGCAATGATATTTTATTCGAACAGTCTCTTATGGAAAATAGTTTTATTTTTATAACTTTTATATCTGTTTTTCATCGTAATGTAAGGAATGTGTATGATGCTAAGTTTTGAGGGCAAAGTTCTTCTCCAGTATACAGTTTCAAACATTATAAGATGACTTTTGATACGCAGTTGGTAAACATATATTCTGTGCTATCTCTATAAAACTGAGTACAAAATAAGCATCTTGGCTATGATAGATTTTATAAATACTGTGATGATAAGTCAAAATTACATATTCTTATAAATTATGCAAAGTTGGAATTTGTAATTCTCAACATTTTAGTAACTGCTGGAAGGAAATATTCTGGACAAAATGGCGCTGTCTTCCATGTCTGCAGCAAGGCAAAAATAGTGCAGAAACTTAACATTTGTAACAGACAAATGGCCCAAGTATTACTGTAACTTAGATTTAAATCAGCAAGCAGCAGGTAAAAATTAAGACTGGTGAAGGGAAGAGAAGCTTAGACAGTTTCATAATGATGAACTGTGACAGAATGTTCCCCTTTCCTTCATTCTGAGCTGTGGGCGCCACCTCAGCAGCCTGGAAAGTCAGGTGAAGTCACCCAGGCCAAACAAATAAGGCACAAAGTCATTCTGCTGTTTTCCTTTTTCTAAGTGAAATGTTTATTTGCACTGCTTGAAGGATAACATCAGTCGAAATAGTCACACAGCATGGGTCTAAGTATGGTCTCCGTGTTACTAGAAATATAATTCACTCGGCCTAATTCCTCCACTTCTTCGCGCTGAGCAGTCTCCTATGGAAAGTAATTTGCCTTAATAGTGTTGTGGTAACGGAAAGGACTGGATACAGCTGCACATTAATTGAATCTGTGAGGTATGCCTTCTCTCAGGATGAGCGGCATGCCCAAGTGCAGATTCCTTAGGGCACCCCAGCTAAACCACATTACTACTCGGGGTGGTCAACCTTATAAAAACATTTCTGTTAGGGTTAGCTCAGCTCTGTGAGTGGTAACACGTGGAAGTAGAAGACAGACTCTCAACTGACCCAGCTGAAATGAAGCTCTGGTTCTCGCGAAGGGAGTGAGATCAGGCACGAGCCTCTGCTAGGTTTCATCGTTGTTCTTACAGTTTGTGACTAAAATTCAGACGCGAGACAAGTATCAATAGAAGACTTGAAATCAAGGCAGGACCAAGGCAAGTATGAGGCCAGACTCAGTTACATAGCATGAGCCTTTCTCCAAATGCGCACAGCAAACAGATGTGTCCACACATGACCTCATATGGTGATAGCTGAGGCAAACCTGGGTGACTTAAAGTGGCCGAGATGAAACCTCGCAAGGGAACTAGCCCCGTCCCAAGCATGCATTTGACAGCACAGACTGTTTAAAGCATTTGTAGTCTAGACTAACAGAAGAAAGTTTATTTTTTATTTTTTTAAGATTTTGTGCTCAAGATTTGTGTGCCAAGCAGAGCAAAGAAACTGTCTGTCATAGAAGCTGGGGAGATGGCTTAGGTTTGAGAAGTCTCAAGCTCAAATATGGGGATCTGAATTCAGATCCCTACTACCTACTTAAAAAGCAGGGCACAGCAGGAACACGTGTGTAATCCCAGCACTGGGGAGGCCAGAATGAAAGGAGTTCTCTGGGAATTGATAAACAGTCAGTCTAGCCGAACAGCAGGCTTCAGGTTCTGGGAGACCCCCGTTCTCAAAACTAAGGTGGAGAACTGGAGGAGATGCTTAATGCCATTCTCTGGCCTCCACACGAATGAACAAACAAACAAAAACCAGCAAGCAGCTTAGATATTTAGCAAAAGCCATGCTTTCCAGGAAATGAGTGCTACTGAGCCACAATCTTAAATATTGGAACAGTCTGAAAGTCGAAAAACCGGCGCTAAATGTCGTTGTCTCCAGTCACAACAGATGCCATGAGCTCCTGTATCCATTTGTATCGCCAATTGCCTATGCGATAGGGAAGAGGCTTTGCTGTGATTGGATAGGTAGGTGAGATCTTTATTCAGGCAGCAAGGGGGGACTGAGTTGCTCCTGCGGGAAACACTTCTTATAAAGAAGGCCACAGTCACTGTCCGGGCACCGAGCTTGGAGATTTGGTGCAGGACGCCATGGTGCTGATCCCACTGTGGCATTCAGGCTAGGTAGATGGTTTCCCTTCCGTGCTTGCTCACAACTTCTACGGGCCTTATGTTAGACTGGCTTTATTAACTTCCCTGCCTGAATGTGCTTTTATTAGTTTCTCTTCAGCAACTGTGTTTTCCTGTTCAGTTGAATTTACTCGACCTATTTTTCGGTTTACTTAGGTCCGTGTGTTTACGTTTTCTGTCGGCCAACATAACTATGACAGAGGACCTATTCAGTGGATGGCTTGCGAGAATAAAGGTAATGGTCCTGTTCTTAGAGGATCAGATAATTATTATTAGGTCTGCACTGCATTCAAAATAACGTAAAGTAGTCACGAAACTCTGTGGAATAAGAATTATATTCTGAACTTGCTTTCTAGAGAAAAGAAGACATACAACAAACTCTGAGATTAGCACTGCATTAGGACATATTCAGACATCTGATCCTAATATTGCGAAGTGATGAAAGCGTGCAAGATACTTAATGACGTACAGCAGATTTGTGCATATTTCTTCTCTAAATGACTGAATCACTGTTTTCGAAAACAATCTCATACTTTTCCTCAATATTCAAATTTCATGCAGTGAACTATTTTTTTGTACTCAGAAGACAAGGTCTTTTGAAGAATAAACTGCTCTATTATAACAGAAAAGAGAACCTGGACACATCCCAAAACTTATGTTAAGGAAAGCATGTGCTTATGCTAATTATGTGTGTATCTGTACCTTTAATAGTTTATCTAGTGAAAAGGAGTTTAATAGCTCCAGTTTCCTTACTGGTTTGTAGAAGTTAAAGTTATTTTATACCACCTAAGAAATACAGTGAAATTTATCATAAATTCTCTAAAGTTGTTGACAATAATCATTAATCAATATTTTTCTGAATTTAACAATTGTATTTATATTTTAATGCAAATCTTTATATTATTTATTTACTTACCTAAGATAGAAGGAAAATAACCTTTTCCTCCTATTAAAAACATAAAGCTATTTTTGTTGATATTTATTGTAAGTATGATATTTACAAATTATAATTTGTATGTGAATTTTAGGTTACTATTATGAAATTCCCTCCATTGGTGCAATAAGAATCAACACTCAGGTATGGTTATCTAAAAATACTTATACTGTTTTTTCAAAGTTTAAGATTGCTTTCCTGCAAATAAAAAGATATTGTCCTGGCTTTATTAGTTCAGTCTGATGAGAATAATTAAAAGTAGAAAAAAATTTACATAATTTATATTTTCACCCAGTGCTGGCTAATGTGGTATTTATTGATTTTATTTCCTTATATATCTAAAACCTAGGTAAACATATATTATGCATATATAACTGTGGTTTGTTATTCTTAGTTATTAAAAACTCATAGAAAGTGGATAATATGAAATTTATTAATAATCTCATGTAATTTTTATTCAATTGTAAGTCAAACATAACTTTCTCAGCCATATAGAACACTAAATAGTCATTATTCTGGGCAAGTGATCTAAACCCTGCGTAGGACTTAGATTTTTCCCACAGATTCCTCCAGGTCTGTTTACCTATTTATTTAAATAAAGCTACAATAAGATGTCTTTATAATGTCGTTGATTTGAGTGAAAACGCATACTGTTTGCACAACATTTTGTAGAATTCAGCAATTTTAATTTAAATATCTTTCATTTTGAAATATTCATGAACTATAATTTAAAGATTATGACCCAATCTGAAACAACAGCAATAATGTACGAAATAGCTATTAAAATTGAGCATAAATAGCTTGGCCTCCTGGAAGTGTGCGCTGAACACCCTGAGGGTTGAGATGAAGCAGAAGAGAATGGAAGTCTGGTGACTGGATTTGGCACATACTACAGTTATTTTTTTGATATGTTTAAATGCAGTTTTGAATTCCATCCAAACAATCTGTTATGTGAAAGCAAGTATGTGGCTGCTTTATCATTTCAAATTTGTGCAATTTCACACGTAAATCACAGAGCCTTAGATAGTTTAGATCAACATGAAGCGATTCATAATGAATATATTTCACTCATCATTGGCTGTACTTTGAGGAACAATGTTCTGATTGGTACTAGAAAACTACCTGGAAGAGATACATACTATAAATAGGTACTGTTGATCCAATGTATACAAACAAACCATTTAAGGAATAAACTAGATGACAATTAGAGAATGCCCCAAATAGGACAGATAAACTCTCAATAATTTGGTTCCATATTCATTTTCAATTTGTCTCTTTGAAGGTTACTTTGAAACGTTGTATCTCTGATATTTGTTTGGCCTGTTGATGGTTTACAACCTTTTGTATAAATAGGAATATTTAGATGTCCTGGGAAGACCCATGGTTTTAGCAGGAGACAAAGCGAAGCAGGTGCAATGGACCAACGTGTATCTGGACGCGCTGGTAAGAGGCTAGGCTTCTCCACCGGAAGCTGTCATGGGAAGACCACAATGCTGACTTTTCCTCTCTCTGGGTGGCGTTTTCTTTCCTCTTCCCTGATCCTTTCTAAAATATACTCCTTTGCAAGCTTCTCAGCTAGGTTTACATTAGTATAAAATCTTACATGTAAAATTGTAGAATATTCTTGTTCTACTGAAAATATTGGTTTCCCAACTTAGAACGCTGACTATATGGGGATTTCAATCACTTGTTGGCATTTTAATATAAGAAAATAGTACTGAACATCATGCGAGTAGTAATTAGGAATTCATATTTTGAGCAAACGTTTTGAAACACCTATTTTTGAAGTGGGTGTCTGTGTAACTATATGTACAACACGCTCCACCATTGCACCTGGACTTGTGCAAACTCTAACGTACATTTGGTTAGATCCACAGACTCTGGCAATGCATTTAAATCAGCATGAGCATAATTGCATCTTCATAGAGAATCTCTGGCTTTAAGTGCAGACTTAGACATTCTTATGGAAATATCACATTGAGGTGACCCAATCTGCTATGAGATAATGTATGCCTATCAGTTTCTCATAATGCATCTGCCGTGTTAACACAAGCGTGCTGTCATGTTTTAAGGGGTGATTTCTAACTGGGAGTTATTTTCCCTATTTTAGTTACTTGAACTTGGATGAAAACATTTTTGTCAAGCACGCAGTGGTGCAGAGAGCTCCTGCTGGCATATAATAACTGGTACCCTGGATTGGTGTTAGGTATCCTATAATAGACATCAGTCAGCCACATTTCCCACAGAGCACAAAATTATCTAGCCAAAATTGTCAATATAAGTTGAGAAATCATGTTTTAATTTATTTTACTTTATGACACAAGTTGTTAAAACTTGACAATACCTAAGATTTTTTTTTCATATGCCAAATCTGAATTTAAGGACTATTTAGCCATTTACCAAAGTAATATACAGAGTCTAAATGCAAAGCAGAAAGTGAATGCTGAATCAGTGATGCCCTTTCCCCTACTTGGAGTGCAGTTAAATGCCTTTGCTACTCTCTCAGGGCAATGATGCACAGAAGGGCAAAATGCAACCCGTTAGAATGACTTATCACTCGGGACTCACAAAATAAACACATACAGGAAGTTAGAGAGAAAGTAGGGACTATTAACAGCCATCTCGCATGCTAAGAGAGATAAAGGGAAGCTTGCTTACCTCAAGCCACAGAAAATGACTGTCGAGTGTTCCTTCTTGACGTTACTTATTTACTTAAGGTCACATGGTCATCTCCAGCCATGACCAAGATGTTTCGGTTTTTCAAATCCATCACAGGATTGCACATAATAGGAGTCAATAGTTAGGCCTTGCTGCGTTTCCTATGACCAGAAGTTCATTACCCAGAGTGTCTGCATTGCTGACAAGGTTCTCACTGATAACACAAATAGCATTTGGCGGAAATGCTGATTGTCAATGTTCCACTTTCCAAGCTGAAACAAGATGTTTAAAAAACAAACAAAGTAGGAGACGTAAGTTGGTGGCCAGAGGACACAGCATTCTTTGTACTGGTTTAAAAATAGGTACCCCATTACTTAGAACCACTGCGGGGGGGGCGGGGGTCTGAATGTGCGTCAGTCAAATCAGCGGTTTATTAGGAAGGGGCATATGGTATTTCAAGAACAAACTTGATAAGGACTGTGACATGGAGAATTCTAAAAGCTGTGGCACTTTAAAAGAAAGATGCTGTCTAATTGAAACTGGACCAGGGAGTGGTTAAAAGGGGAGAGACATTTCAACTGAGCGTAAGTGCGAGTCATGTTTCTGTAATTCATGGGGAGGATGAAACCACATAAAGCTGCACATTTGCCAATTTAGGAGCACTGGGTTCATTCAAGTAATAATACCAACTCCAATTCACCTTTAGAGACCCTGGATATATGAGAGAAATAGGACTTAGTGCAATGTTGTGGGGAGGTTGTGTCGTTTGGAAGATGACGGGACACTCGCTGTAAAGTGAAATAGGAAGAATTGCTATGTTTAAGATAAGTGTCCCATTCCAGGAGGCGGGGTACTTAGTTTTTCATTCTATTCTGTGGTACAGTGCCTGGGACAAAGAGCACACTTCAGAATCTAGTTGTTTAAAGTGATATTCATTAGGACACTTTTAAAAAGTAATATTTAAACAACATAGTACTCACCCAGAATTTTCTACAAGTTAAAAGTAATATTTAAACATCCCAGTACTCACCCAGAATATTCTACAAGTTAAAAGTAATATTTAGACATTACAGTACTCACCTAGAATTTTCTGCAAGTACATTGTCAATATCATTTTTCTTATGTGTAACACAACATTCAGCTAGACATTTGTCATGTGGCCCGACACCTTTGACTTGGGACTTAAAAATTGTAATTGAAGCTATAGAATTAGCTTTCAGCCAATCTAAAGTACTATTCAATGAGAGTCACCTGTGGAGGCACCTGATCATACAGGAATGGTGAAGGTGGAGAAATAGATGTGAGCAGAGTCATGGATGTCATAGTTACAATTGCTTTATTTTACTCCAGTACTTATTTGATGTTGCAAAACTGCTTAATGAGTATTTATTTTACCTAAGAAGTTTTCATTGAGTGTTTTGAAAAATTATCTTTAAAGATAGTCAAAATTAGTTATTAAATTTTTGTGACTCTTTTCAAGATAATTACAAAGTGAAGTTTCCACTTTCAAAGGCTGATAGAGTAGTACAAAGTTCAAAATGTTGCTTTCATCGGCCTTTTCTCTCCATCTATTTTTAGGAACTGGGACTTGTCATTACTGGAACTCTGCCGGTCTTCAATGTCACTGGGCAATCTGAAAATAAGACAAACTTGAAGGTTAAAAGTTAATTGATAAAATTAACAACAATAAGCGATAAACTATGACGTTGAAGCTGCATGTAGATACGATATTTCTATAAGGAGATATATAAGATGTGATTGTCTTGTGAGGCTGGAGGTCATTGGTGACAGCTGTCCCTGTGATAACCACCTGGGAAAAGGAAGTGAAGGTCACATCCTTGTGACCCTAGAGTCAGGATTCAGCTTCACTTGGTCTAACTATGACCTGATGAGAAACTCAGAAAGTCAGACCACAAGTAATGAGATGAAAAGTGGACAATAGTATCATGAGCCCACTTTTTTTTCCTTTTTATGAGACAGGGCTTCTCTGTGTAACAGTCCTCGCTATCCTGGAACTAGCTCTTGCAGACCAGGCTGGCCTCGAACTTACAGACATCTGCTTGCCTCTACCTCCTGCATGCTGGGATTAAAGGCATGTGCCACCACCACTCACTTTTTAAAATGTGCTTGAGATATTCATGGAATTCAGGGGGAAAACAGAAAAACCAAAACCATGGTTCTCTTTGAATCAGGTTCAGACACATGTGTTTTGAATTCTTCCTTTGAATTCCCAAGTAATAGCTTTTTTAATAATAACCTGAGGATCTAATTGGTCTCTTGTTTCCTATTTTTACAGTAAAATTTTTTACAGAAATTTTTACAGAAAAATTAATTTAATAAAAATGCTCAATTTCCTTAGCTCAGGTAATATAAGTTTTAAATAAGGAGCTATCTTCTTGAAAGTTGTAACTGATTATTGAATATGGTTCAAACTTACTATGTTTATTATCTATTTTTGACTTTAAAGTAGAATTGCATAGTTAAGAATGAATGTAAGACTATAGAAATTATTTTTAATACAAATGGCTTATAATCCAGGTGATAGTGGTGGCTTAAAGGAATGTTAATTTCTGGTTTGTAGTTCAATGAGGTCTATTGTTGCTTAATTTTTTTAACAAATTTCAGTGAAAGGCTTTATTTTAGCACTGGAGTTCTACAAAGTTTTGATTCTCACTTTGAGGCCCATTGACATATTGAATATTTATAAGGTCTAAATATTTAAATTCATAATGTTGTAATCCTCTATGTTCTTCCTTGTCATGTTTTAAAATTTTTAACATTGCCTATCCATCAGATTGTTTTTTATTTACTGGCTTTATTCAGTCTATGCATGGTTTATAGAAACAGACCATAACTATTGACCCAACTATTTTCTTTAGCAAAATATTCATGCCTTTTATGATTTAGATTTTGTCATTAATATTTCATCTAAGTTAAATAATTTGGGGTGATGATATTGTGGAAAACAGCCAAAGCTGAGAGTCTTTGTAAATTGACACCAAATGTACCCCATGTGTGCGTGTGTGTGTGTTGTGTTGTGTTGTGTTTGCATCAATGTGAAAAATCATTCCGTACCATAATAAAAGGATAAATATATATTTGTGTAGAAAGATTTTCTGTTATAAAATTCACTACCTTCACCATCTTCTTTTAGAATCAGTTGATTCTTGGTGTGATGGGCGTTGATGTGTCTCTGGAAGATATAAAGAGATTGACACCACGTTTTACAGTAAGATGCAATTTATTCTTTGACTACACTTCCTATTTCCAAACCATGTACCAATATATTTTGTCCATAATATCGCTGGAGAGTGAGATACATGTGGCTAATCTAGCAAAAGAGTTTAAAGTTAAAAGGCATTTTTAAAATACAAAGACACTGTTTTGTTTCTTCGGTGTTACAAAACTTGTAGTGAATAACTTTTTAAATGATTAATGTGGATTTCTAATCGTGACTTAGGAATCTCTAAGCTATTTTACTGTTTTCCAGCTGTGCCCCAATGGCTACTATTTTGCAATCGATCCTAATGGTTATGTCTTATTGCATCCAAATCTTCAGCCAAAGGTATGTATATAATTTGTTATAGTTACTAGTGTTTGGTACAACTACTGACTAACTCTAATGGGATTGTGACTTGAAATTCTCTTGGTAACATTCCAGACCCTGTGCCACCCTCAAGAGAGGGCAAGGCCACTGGTGACAACATATGAAAATCTGAAAGCATGCCTCATTTTCTTTCACCGAGTTAGTCTGACTACGGTCCTTCTCTCAGACAACCGTTATCACTTTTCGAATCTCACCGTCATCTATCTCACTTGTAACTGTAAGGCTCTGGGAGGGCCTTGCTCCAGAGAACACATGGCAAGTCTAGAGGACCAGTATAGGAACGGAGGTCTGGAACTGTCAAAGTTAACCTTCACTTTCCTCAACAGCCCATCAGTGGATCAGAAAGAAAGGAGGTGCTCTCACCAGGCCCATTATTATTGAACAAGGTGAAATAATGATACAAGCAAGTGTTACTAGGTCAAGGTCATATGATTTCTTCCTGGAACTGTAGTTTATTACAACATATTTCAGTATCATTTTGTAATTTATAGACAGCTCTGTAGTATCAATAAACCAGTGACAAATATTTTGTGCATTTTTTGCTATGGAATTGTCATTTTTTTTAAAGTATGTCACTCTGTGACCACACTTTAACAAATAGTGAAGTAACTATCCTGAGTTTTCTATCATACACTTTTATTTCTCACATTGAAAGAATCAGATTAATTTTTAGATTTGCTATTTTGATAAATTCTGGAAAAGGCTAATTATATAGAAAATTGTATATAATTGATGTCATAGAAATTAACATTCCAAATGAATCTAGTGCTGTGGTTGAGTTCTCCTTTAGCTTATTAATAGATGCAACTGACCTCATTCTTTTAGAAAACAAAGAATCAAATTTCAAATGTTCACGATTTCATAATATCCAACTATATTTATTCCAGTCTGTTCAGAATGTTATGGCAGTTTTCTTAAAGCAAAGCCTTGTATGCTTATGAACAATGAAACTGACTTCACACAGTTTTTATTGTGGTAAGGAGTGTGGACTCAGGCCTGAGTGATCTCTGTATGTTCCTCCTTGGCAGCCAGCTTCCCCCTCTAGCTACACATGAGAAGGGCCAAGCAGGCAAAGGGGTCTCTGATTTACGGAAGTCCTCATCCCATTGTAAGCTATTGCCTCCCAGCCTAGTAACCTCTAAAAGACCCAACCTTCTTTGACAACCCTATAACCCAGACAGGATTGCTGCAGAAGAATCTGCAGGGGCCATTTCCAGTATTTATTTTATGTAGTTGTTTCATGTACATTTCAACAGTTTTTATTTTTTAATATTTGTTTTGTTTCGGCCAAGGAAATTTATCTAGGACAAACTCTCTCTTCCCACTCTCTGATTTTTATATTCTTAAGGAAAATCCAGGACAAAGGTAAACAATTTCTTTAAAAAAAAAAAGAAAGAAAGAAAGAAAGAAAGAAAGAAAGAAAGAAAGA
>LOEQ01003317.1:31864-46005 GCA_001685075.1 Bramus lutescens
ATTAAATATAAAGAAACAGTGGGGGGGGGGGAAGCAAAACCAAACCAGGAACTGAAAGTGTAGACTGGGGGATGGAAGATTGGCCTATGTCAAGTGTTACGTGCAAAAAGCATTCTGGGAGGTGTCAAAGCTTCTACAGCAGCCTTGAGTCTGAGACATCGGAAAGGAAGCAGAGGGTGTTTTCAAAGGTGCTTATCATGGTTACAAATAAAACCTACATCCACAATCTTCCAAGAGATACAGATTGGGTTCTAGTCACTGTCGTTGGTCTGGGGTCCATGCTTTCTCATGGAGCATCATGTGAGATCAGTCCATGTTCAGTCCTCATGTGTAGTTGACCTAGGTCACCACCTGCCTGAGGTTCCCAAACAGCTCCTTTTGAACTATACTGCAGTGGGTTTTTTTTTTTTTGATGTATAACTCCTCTTCCTAGCTTACACTGTCATGGGCTGGAATGCACCCTAAACCTTACAGAGTGGCTCCAATTCTCCCATCATCCCCAGTAACTTGTCAGTAACCCCTTTACTAAACACCTCTGGCCTCTGCAAAGCCACATTTACTGCCACTGTCACCAGGACCAACCTCAGTCTTTAACCAAGTTTGGGGAAACACCTAGAGAAAAAAAGAAGGTTTGGGTCATTTATTCACCAGACACCTGACTCCTCCTAGGACAGTGAACTGCTAAAGAAATCACTAATACCGTGGTGTTGGCATTAACCTGAAAATGATACAGTCATGATTTCTCCTTGGAAACAACATTAAAACACCTCTTTTCAAATCTGTTCCATGTGATTATCTTGTTTATCTCTGGGGAAAAAAAATCACCTCCTAAAGAGCTAAGAGCAACAAACTTAAGCCAGTGGCCACCTCCACACCAGGCTCTCCAGAGAGAACCAATCAAGCACAGAGTTACATATGTAATGCAACAAACAACAGCCTTCAGATTTTCAAACAGTTAACCCATTCCTGCTCTCACCCGTCCTTAAAATAACAGAATCAAGACAGATCTTTTGCACAGAAGCCTCTCAATCCATCCTCTATAAGCAGTTAACATCATCACATTGGAGGATGCTGATGGTTGCCACCAATGTCATCTTCATCGGTACCCCTTGCTTGTCTTCGTCAGCTTCACTCTTGCTGCAGAAGCCTGTGCGCAGAAGCCATCCCCTGTGATGACTCAGGGCAGTCCTCACTTTCTCCATAGTAGCCATGGTTTTGTGTTATTAGAGACGAAGGCATGGGGTGTTTGCCCTTTCCGTATAAAACATGTAGTTAAACAACTCAAGCCTGCCCCTGTGTTTTCAAGACAAATAACCACTGTCCCTATAGTCTCTGTTAGTAGCAAGGACCTTGTTGTGTTTGTCATAAATAAGTCAGTAAATAATCACAAAACAGTCCTTGGCCGTAGTCACATCCAGAGGATCGGCGATGGCCGGCCTGTGCCAGCTATAAATTTTATGGCCATTTTGAAATGAGCTAGGGAAGGACACTTATCAGCACTTTTTCTTTCAGGGTCATATGGGAGAACATAGAGACAAGATAGGGAAACGAGTCTGGAGTACCTAATGTTAGAGGAGTACACAAGAAAAGAATAGATATTGAGAGACAGTAGTCACCAGAAGAACACTAGAGGTGCGTTCAAGCCTTTAGTGTAGAAGGGTTCAGTCTGATGTTACCCTCAAGGGATTGCTGCAGATTTCTGTGCAACCATGACCTGGGCAAATATAAACATGGATCACAGCTTTGGTGCCCGGGTAGAACTGTAGTAGAAGAAGCAGGAGGTAGATAGAAAATATGTATCTGCTAAGAAAAAAAAAAGTGGATAGCAGCAGAGAAACTCCTGGTGCAAAGATAACCAGATCAGGCTGCGGCTTTCATGCCCAGAGTTTCTTAGCCCACTCCTAATCATCACAAAACTTCCTCTGGACACTGGTTTAAATACCTCTTTAGAGGCGGGATCCTCTGCCAGCCTGATTTAAACACGAGCATTTCTGTTTCAGTAAGAACATAAACAGCCATTGTGAAAAGATTCGGTGTTCTAAACTGGGCATTTCTATCAATCCATTCTGACAGCATTTAGCAGCTCTAAGGCAGAATGGTGTTTCGTTTGGTTGTTTTTTTTTTTTTTAATAGCAAAAGGAATATAAGAAGGATGCATGGTTTAGTAACCTGAATTCAGGGCTGGATAAGTGGCTCAGGACCTAGACTGCTCTTGTAGGAGATCCACTTCAGGAAGCTCCCAAGTACCTGGAACTCTAGCTCCAGCGGATAGGATGCCTCTGCTGGCCTCGGTAGGCACTTGCACTCATGTGCACATGCTCCCACACAGAGGTACACAAATACACAAGATTATAGATAAATCTTTAAAAATAATAAAGGAAGAACTGAACTTGAGCTACAGCTACAGAGACAGGGCCAAGTGCAAGGGTTGCCTCAACAGAGGAAGGGAATAGCTCACCTGGCTGATGTGTGTGTTTAGTGTGTTCACAAGGAATCTAGCCAACAAAACCTTGTGTGTTACTCTAGGAAGCCACTGGCCTTGACCCACCAAGAACTCCTCCTGATATGGAGCAATGGTGGTCAGCTGACTTTTCCCCTGGTGCAGTCCTGAGCTCTGTGGCTGTATTCCACTTTTTCCTTTAAATATATACACATAGTTGTTTCTCATTTCTGGTTTTTACTGTTAGTGATTTTCCTCTTGTCATCTGAGATCTTGTCTTGGCATTTTGATTCTCTCTCTCTCTCTCTCTCTCTCCCTCTCTCTCTCTCTCTCTCACACACACACACACACAAACACACAGTCATCAAAACTTTTTTTTTGTTAAGATAGCCCAAAAGTATTTATGAATTCATCCATATTACATAAAGGGCCCTTTAAAAAATTCCCCATGGTAAGACAATAGGAAAGCTATAGAAAAACCAGAAGAGAGCCAATAGTTTAAACTTTAAAAGTTAAATACCCATAAAATACTGGAAATTGGATTCCTCTAGAAATAAAGATTCTGGTATCAACAATATTTAACTGCAGTGTTTTGTGTATGCCAGAAGAAGGTGTTCAAAGGACAGGTCAAACTTAGCTGTGGTTGGGGTTGTGTGCAGACCGTGGTGTCATCTCTTCAGCTCTCTGAGGCAAGTGGAGTATAGAGCTGTGTGGAAATTATTAATGATTGTAAGCAAAGCAAATCCCAGGAGGACAAGAGACACATCTTTGTTATTCACCACCTGAGAATTTTTTATGTAGAAACCAAAACCAAAAAAAAAAAAGAAGAAATCAAAGACATGAGAAGAAATAGCTAAATAGAGACAATCTCAGTTATTTATTTTGATGAACAGCAATCAACTTGCACAAAGAGAATATCACGAAGCTATAATAAGAAGCAGCAAATACTTCATGGAAGAATTATCATTTCAGCGTTTACTTGCATGAATCCAGTTTCTTATGCTAAGTGTCTTGGGAAGACTTTCAGCTCTTCCTTCAGTGGTTCAGGCCAGAAGTCAGAGTCTCTTTCTATATGTCTGTCAAAAACAAAACAAAAATCGCTTGAGTGGAGGAGAAGCCTTTCATTCTTGCCCTGTTTCTCACACTAGCCATTAACAAATATGCTGAGTCACATGCTTTTCACTGAAGGTAGACCAGATAGATGTATATTCTGAAACAATATCTTTAAGCCAATTGGTTCATCCCTGGGCCTGTTGTATACACGCATGCCTAGGCTGACGCACAGGACCACACATAGGAGGACCCTGTTGTTGGCTTAATGTCAAGTTTCCCCATCTTGAAATCCTCGCTATATAAGAAGGGACTACATATTTACGTCTATCCCAGCTCTAGAACAGACAATCTGGTGATGTCTGAACATTGTCAAGCCTCTGCTTCCTCGGCTATAAAAACAGGTTGGATGTTCCCCAGCATCCGGAAGCTCCAGGCTGTGAGGAGAAATGCTTCAGAGCTGTTGTCACTTGGGTAGCACAATGCAAGGCTGAGAGGAGTTTCCCAGGATCCCATCTCCTTAAAGAATCCTCCTCCTTAAACTGTCTGTTGTCTCTGATGAGACAAATGCAGGGCCCAGCAGCTGGCTTCCTCTTTTTCCTCTCATGGCCACCTGATGCCACACAAATGCTATAAACAAACCACCCAGAACAAAGGGTCTGGGGCAGCATCCTTGTTATTACTCACAGGTCTGGGCACCTGAGGTCTTTTGATGCAGACTCTGCCCCTCTATTAGGCTGGTCCTAGCTCATACGGCAGGATACAAGGAGAAGTAGAAGAAAGCAAAATGTCTGAGGTATGAGCTCAGGACTTGGACAGTGTCTCTTCTGCTGTGTTCTGCCATTCCCCCCCAAAAGTTATAGAGCTAGCTCCGTGGGAATGCAGGAAATAAAGCTTGGTGGTAAACCCTGAATAGAGTCCCCCATGGGAGGGAACTACAAGCAGACACCCTAACTGAATACAGGGGTGGGATGCGTTTGGCAAGCAAGCTCATTCATATCAGTCAGGAGTTCTCCTTGCCATGTGGATGCTGTCCCACCAATGCACTGCTGTTGGCCATCAGCAGACGGTGGGGGAACTCTGCCTGTGGGTCATCTCCGGAAATGAGAGCACCCCACCACACCAAGAGTAGAGTGAGATCTCTCTGCTCTCTCCCCTCTGCTCTGGCCCTTGACAGCCTGTGGCCTCTCCGTGCTCCGTCCGGTTTCCAATCTCCTTGTCAGGACCAGAAACCCAGCTCTGCATCATACACAACATGAAATCCAGGTGGGTCAAACCCTTGGTTGACTTTGATCTTTCTAAGCCTTAGTTAGGCCCTGAAAACAAGACTCCAAAACCCAAGGGTTTGGAATTCTCAGGGGAAGAAGTTGGAAGTTTTGTTCAGCCGTGCGGGGAGTCCCCTTCCTACCTTTGAAAGGGCAACAGATGCTGCCTCCTTAGGCTGGGGTCTGTTGCTCTGTGGCCCTTTGCTTTTGGAGAGTAGGGTTTCATTTAAATACAGCCTGGGCCACCCCCACTTCCCACTGGGTCCCATAAAGGCTGTTGAAGCCACATACACAGGGACAGCTCATTGCAGGTCTTTGAGCAGAGGCAGAGTTCCCTTAAAGGAGAACGATTGTGTGTTCTGCTCAAGTCTACGAGGTCCTGTCAGCTTTGTGCCTGCCCATTTGCACAGCTTTAAAAGATATTACCGTAAAATTTCGTGCCAGAATTAAATCTGGTCAGTCAAGCCTTTGCCAGGCTGGACAATTTTAATTGAACTAGACAGTCGTTTAATCTTCCCTGTCAGTGTCCCTTAGATTTTCATAACTCATGCACAGTTTCCTCCCAGTTAGCTCTCTGATGGGGGCTAATGGGGACCTGGATCATGGCTTGTGGGTTTGACCCTTTTCCCCATGAGAAAATCACTAAAGCTTATGAATATTTTCTGCAAGGTTCTGCAATGTAGAAGATGCCAGTGCACCCCAGAGATACGCAAGTGCGTTGTACATGGTTTGCCAGGCACACAGGAGCTATTTCTTCAGTGGAATGGCACTTAACTTCGGTCTGTGTCCTTATCTTTTGTGCTGCCCCCTAGGCTATCAGAGGTGCCTTCAGTTTCCTCACTCATTTGTGCCTTACTTTCTCAAAACAAAACAAAACAAAAAACAAAACCAAAAAATCACCAACAACAAAACTGGCCTTTTCAAATCAGAAAAATCTTCCATTAGGCCAAGCCATAAAAAGATCAGAAAAAGCAAAACAATGAGGATGATGACAGAGGACCAGCTGACTTCCTGCTCGATTTTTTCTGTCATTTTCTGCATGTTATGATTCAAATAGGCAAGATCTGCCATGGCTCACATGCTTAAATTGTTTGTTCCCAGCTAGTTCTGTTCTGAGAGGTTGTAGAATCCCTGGGAGATCTGACTAGGGTGATGAAAGTGGATCTCTGCAGAGAAAACTTGAATCTTTCTATCCCAGACCCCCGACTTCCAGTCCCGTCTCCTCTTCCTGTTCAGCTGGCATGTGAGGGCTTAGGGATCCGTTTGCTGCTGTGTCTTTCCCATCATGGCGGATGGTATTCCATCAAACCATGAGCCCAAATGAACTTCTCCTTAATTGCTTCATCTCAGGTATTTGGTCACAGAAGTATGAAAAGGAACTAACACACTGCATATGTTCCTGTTGGTATTGTTATATGAGCCTGTGGGCTTCTTGGTCCTCACCATGACCTTTAAGGGTTATTGACATTTGCTTGGATTCCTTCATTCTATGCACAAAGCCCAGAACTCTGTGCATCCAGAACTCTGGGCATGTTTCTCTGCAAATATCTCTCTAAAGCATCCAACATATTGCCTTTTAGGGTGGGTACCTGGAGAAGATGGGACATGGAGATGGAGGTGTGGCCCACGGAGTTACAGGATTGAAAGTAGCTGTCAATCTTATGTCCTGTCTTTTAATGTACCTTAATGTGACCGTACAAAGTATGGGTGACTTTCAATAGCATACACATACAATATACCTAAGGTAGAAAACTTTTTATTCAATAAAGATATTTAAATCCTTATCACATTTGTGCTTTATGTCAACTTGACACAAGCTAGAGTATTCTGAGAGAGTTAACCTTAACTGAACAAATGCTTCTATAAGGTTGGGCTGTAGGCAAGCCCGTAGAGTGTTTTCTTAATTGGTGATTAATGGGGACGGTTCAGTCCATTATGGGTGGTATTACCACTGGGCTGATAGTCTTGTGTTCTATAAGAAAGCAGGCTAAGTAGGCCATGTACCCAAGTCAGTAAGCAGCACCCTCCATGACCTCTGCATCAGCTCTTGTCTTTAGGTTCCTGCCCAGGTTGAGTTTCTGCCTTGGCTTCTGTCAAGAGACTGACTTGGGATGTGTAAGCCAAATAAAACCTTTCCTCCCCAAGTTGCTTTCATCACGGTGTTTCTTTACAACCCTGGAAACTAAGACACACCTATACTTGTTCCTAAGTAAACAAGCAGACTCACGCACCCAAAGAGCTTCTTGAAACCCCTAAGTGTTCCCCCTTGAACAAATCTGCTTTGTCTCATTTGTTCCGTTGAACATTGCTAACCTCTTGCAAAAAAAAAAAATCAAACACTAGAGGAGCTGTGGCATGGATCACGTGTTCTGGGTAAAGGAAAGGGTCAAATCTCGGTCATGTAAGATACACTCCAGAGCTTATGTCCCATTGAGGGGTCGGGGGTGGTCATTTATAGTCTGAAACGTCAAGGCTGAGGACATGGGGCCATCTGAGCTGTGTATAGACTTCCTGCTACAAGTCTTTAGTTTCTAGGATCCTACCATGGTTTTGATGGCTGCACCAGATCCTCCACAGTCCAGTCCCTTATCACCACCATCTCCTTCTTCCTCCCCTCTTCTTCGTCCCTTCTACTCCCACCCAGGGCATCCACTTTATTCAAATCACAGAACTCATGTAAACATTACTAAGGATATAGAACACTCACAGGGCTTCACAAGTCCTTTCTGAGCATCTGCCCATTCCCCTCTAAACACAGAAACTCTAATCCCTGTGATTTGGTCTGTATCTGCAATATCTACATTTAGACAGAACCCTAGGACTATATCTATCAATTTATTATCCCGTAATAGAATCTCTGGCCTTCTCAGCAATGTTTTTTTTTCCTTAAAGGAAGATCTTTATTCTAAACTCTTATCCCTGGTTTATAGTAAAACGCAAAGTCTGTGGAAAGATCCAGTTGTGAACGAGTGCACACATCTGCAGTGACTCAAGTGAACCCGAAGCCTACGACAAGTACAGAAGCCTAGATCTCTCCTCAGGTCTGCGTTCACAGAGATCTTCAGTCGCACATTAGTCAAACTGGTGATTCTGTTCCCCTGCTCTCTCCCTGCTCTAAATCTCTGGGGGATTGCTTGTCTGCAGCTTTGTGTTTGGCAATTATTAATGTGCCTGCCTGGCTCTGTGCTTAGCTGTTACATATGGTGAATATGCAAGTGTGTGTGTGTGCGCGTGTGTGTGCGTGCATGCACGCGCACTCACACACTCTGGTTCTTGCCTCCTCACCTAGAAGTCCATTCCTTCACTGTTCTCAGCACCTGGCATCTGGGTGCACTCAGGGTGGATGCTTGAACAAATTTAAACAAACGTCACTGGGTATCAAAGCAAAGCAGATTCTACAAGCCTGTTTTAGGCACGTCTCTAGGACAGAGCAGCCAGTGTTTAAACAAACCCAGGGCTACTGGGGGAGTGAGGAAGATTAATCTCTAGTAAGAACCAAGTAAAAGATGATTCTCTTAAACACAGTCATAGCTCTCAGCAAGCCCATCTTCAGCTCCCACCACTGTCCCGGAAGGAACAGCTGGTACTTCCTAAAGACCAGACTCCCCGATTTACATTTGTTTAAACTGACCTTTAATTTTAAATGTCTAGATATTTAGATTACTGTTCTCAAAAAAAAAAATCACATGATTTCTCCGGTGGGTAGGAGAGGCTGTTCTGCCTCATTTCCTACCACAACCTAATTGTTCATTGTTCTCACTTTGTGACTTACTGGTGTCACCCACCAATGCTGTTGCTTTATTATTGGCTGCATTGGGCATCTTACATCATATATGCCTGCCCACTGACTCCAAGGTACAAGAGAAGTGACTGAGAAGAGGCAGGCTGGATCTTTACCTCGCTGGAGAGTATTTTGTAGGAAGCTATTCTATAGCTACTAGAATAATGCAGAAAGGAGACCCTGGAGGAGGGAAATAGATCCTGGTGAAAATAATAAGACAATTCACATTACATATTGAGTGAGAATTAATTGTGGTGTTAGAAATTAATCAACACACCCCACCTGTGCCAGGAAGGCACTGGATATACATCGTTATTTCTCTGAAAAAGGCTGGGTGTGCCTGTCTCTTGTTTCCACCTTGCTACAGCCACAATTGACCAGCCTTCCGGCACTGCAGTTCAGGGATAGATTTGTCCGTTCAGGCAGCCATTAGAGTGCCACACATGCCAACCTAGCAAAACGATCTGCAGCCCCGCTACCTAAGTGAGATTGTTTGCCTGTGGTCTCAGATGCATCCCTTGCAGAAGAGACGATGAGAAGGTAGATACTGGGGTCTGGAGTGTAGGTTAGCCCAGCAACGACCAGGCATTGCAGCGTTATCATTCTGTATCTTAACCAGTCTTTCCATGATTCTATTTAAATTATTTTTATAAGCTATTCCAAGGTAGCAAAAACACTTCTGTTGAAGTATTAGAAGCAGTCAGGGCCTGGAACGGACTTTTAAATGACAGGAGGGATAGCATACACTCCACAGAACTTGCTTCACGCAGAATCTTGAGTCACCTGTGTATGCGTCGTGAAGCAATGTTAGGCAGCAAAGATCTCTATATTCCAGCCTGTGTGGACACAGTCATTTCTCCGTAGAGTTCATTAACACAAAATGACAGAATAGCAACCATAGCTCTGGAGCCCTCCCATTGTAGCACATGGGGAACTGTAAATCCATGCATACACAAACGTGGATGTGCTCAAATAAGAGTGATTTTAAAAAGGGTGGTAGCCGGGCGGTGGTGGCACACATCTTTAATCCCACTCGGGAGGCAGAGGCAGGCGAATCTTTGTGAGTTCGAGGCCAGCCTGCTCTACAAGAGGTAGTTCCACAACAGGCTCTAAAGCTACAGAAAAACCCTGTCTCGAAAAACAAACAAACAAACTAATTAATTAATTAATTAATTAATTAACAAAATACATATGGTTGGACTTGGCAAGTGGACTATGATGTGTGGTTCTCTAGTAAGTTGAAGGCTCTAGGCCCTTGTCCATACTGTAGTATTTGAAAGGACAATATTAAAATAATATAATTAGAAGTAGCTAGTATGTATTAAGTCATCTGAGGATTACACGTGCTTTATCCAGCTGGCCTCATTTAATAAACCTGGGTGCATAAAGTCATATAACTCATACCAGACAGCCGAGCTGGGTTGCAGAGTTGAGTTTAAATCCAGGTATACCCACTGTAACATCCCCTCAAGTCTAGAGGACCAGGACAGAGAGCTTCTGCTTCTGTCAAATCAGGCAACAAAGCTGTAGGGTCTAAGAACACGACAGCAGGAAAGAGGACCTGCCTTATGGTTGTCAGTCCTTCATCTTGTGAGATTTAAAGAAGTGTGACACCTACTGGATCCACAAAGAGTCTAGATTTGGGAGTAAACAGGCGAGAATATCAAATGTCCATCCCTAGCTAGATAACACAGAGCAAAGCTTAGATTTTTGTATCTGCACAATTGAGGAGACAAGAATAGACCTACTTTACATATTTGCAAGTCCTATAAGAGACCAGTTATTTATCCAGCCATGTAACTGACCCCGAGCCAAGTACAAGATTCAGAGCGGAAACCACATACCCAGCCTCTGGTCTTCCAGAGCACATCCTGTGGCAGGCACACAGAGGTCAGATCTGAGCCTGAGTAAGGGACATTCCGTGGCTCATCAGTCACACTATCAACTTTAGTTATGGAAGTATATGAGACAGGAAAACCCAGATCAGAATCAGTATTTTAGTATTTGATTGCTTACTTTTATTTAAGCACTACAACAGCCCAGTCACATCCAGAGGGGTCACAAGACATGCAGAGATGCCCCTAGATGACTTTGCCTTTTGTGCTATCCTTAAATAAAGCTCAAGATGGCACCCTGCGAAGTAAAACAGAATAAAGAAACCGCAAACCAGACACAATGAATCCAGCACAGAGTCAGGAAAGAGCATGTAATCAGAAACTTTCTAGTTGGTTTTCAAGGCTTTCTGGGCTTATTTGTTTATTTTTTATCGTTCATATAGTATTCCTTCATGGGAAATTACAAAGATAAGTAGATTAAAAAGCAATCTGACTGAATATGATCACATCTAAATTATACTTCAGTTGAATCATGAATAATTGCTTATGTATTCTAATTCCAGGTCAGTATCCCATAATGCTTTTATGCATCGATTTACCTAGAGCAAATATGCATTGAGAGCCCATCACTCCCTATATTAAGTTTCTCTCTTGAGTTTTCAGTGCACTGTGGAAATATTAATAATATGTAAAGGTTTATAGTCTTTATGGGATTTTCCACTTTCCCCATTGAAACTGTGCAACTCTCCCTTTTACACAGAAGTGCTCAGATGCTGATCAGTCCACAGGCACATCTCTCAAGTCAGTCATCTGACTGTGGTTTTTATGCCCCGGGGCACAAAAGAGACATTTAGTAAGAAGGCAGTAATGGAAACTAGAGGCTGTTGTCAAATCGTCAGCCATTGTGCTCATATTAATAACCGCTGCAGCTGTCTGAGGCTCAAATTAGCATCTTTGAAATAAGTTGGACACTTTCAGCCTCACTTGGAGGCATTTAAAAGAGTACAACAAAAGTTTATGTTGAGATCTTTGGCTGGGGTGGCCTTGAAAATAAAAATCTCCTCAGAAACCTAAACTGTGCTGGTTTCGTTTCACTTGCTTGTTTGTTGTTTGGGGTTTTGGTTATGTGTTTGTTTTCAACTATCGTGGTGGAATGACTTAATAAATCTTCAGTTCCATTCAGCTAAATATCCCTAAATCTGCATTCCATAGGTACATGAATTATGTGTCCATGTACGCGGATAAACTCATATAACTTATTGTGACCCAGAAATAGATGAGCTCTTTCTTGGCAATGCCATGTTTTCGTTCATCCACATGTTCCCCAAACCCAGTAGTTTGCTTCCTGGATGCTTTGTCTGGCAGGAGAAAGAATAACCATTTCCAGTACAGACAACTGTTGAGGTCAGCGGTCAGCGCCTGGGGAATGCATCACTGAACCTCCTCTCTAGAGGCAAAGGACCAGTTCTCCTCCATAGAATTGCTTCAAATGCTTGTTACTGCAGAAAACAAGTCTGTCTCGGGATTCAGGGAAACCTGTACATTGACACAGATAAGCTGGCAATAAGTCAGTCACTGTGCCTACTGCCCCAGGGGCCTGACAGCATGCATTTCAAGTAATGCCGCATAGATCCTTCAGATGGACTCCTGGGATTTGCTGAGAGAAGAAAACTCTCTGTGTTCTGCTTCTGAAATGAGCTTCTCAGATTGCAGTTGTGAGACACAGGCAGGTACCTGGAGCAAAGGTATTTGTTTACAAAATAAGAGAAGACAGTCGAATGTTTTATTCAAATGGTGAGTTTGTTCATTCCCTCTGAGAGTTTCAACCTAATATGTTGAAGTCCAAAGTCATTAAGCAGACAAATGCTCTATCGTGTTACATTGTTCCTCTGGATTTTTGTAGTAAACCCCAGATTGACTACTGGGCAGTCAGAAGACCTGGGTTCTAATGTTAGTTATGTGTTCATTAGCCTTGCCTATTTCACAGGGACTTAAACCAGTGGCTAGATAATAGAAAGGAACATTGTGAGAACTTTAAAGTAATGGTCTATGTGGTAGATAAACACATAACTTCCTCCCATGGGCCCAGCATAGCCATATCTACCATCCAACCATTAGAACTATGCTTTGTGGGAAATATATGACCACAGTGTTAGAGATGAAGAAAATGGGCCTCAATATTCTGTAACTTTCCTTGGGATATTCAGATACGATGCGGAAAGCAGAGATTCAAATTCAAGCATTCTCTGTCTGAATCAAAATGACTAGCTCCTTCGGAAAGGTATTTTTCCATTGATACCTTTAAAGAACACAAAAACCAAACTAACATAAAACGCCAGATTTGCAGGTGGTCAAGTGCTTTTGCTTAGTACATCCGAACCTTTTTATGAGAGAGTGTCTCTGTTTTCTTGAACCCTGAAGCTAGTCAACTGAACAAGGGAAGGGACAGTTCCACACCTCCATGACAGAGGAGACAGTGCAGCAGTGAAGAGGACTGTGAGGAGGTAGCTGACTTAGGAGAACTGCCATGCAGGCCACAAAGCACATTGTCACCTACCTGCATTTTAAGCCTTGACTCTTACCAAGAAAGTGCAGGATGTAAGACTTGTATGGAGTCCCAGTGATCATGAGGCCAAGACTTTTTAGAGTCTTGGGTATAAGAAATGTTTAATGCTTAAGTGAGACAACATAGTTGAGGCCTGAAACACCCACACAGGTACAACTTAGTCTCTCTTTTCCCCACGCAGCTCAGCAGCCTTCCTTCTTGTTCAAGTGGACAATGATATTTTAGATTCATGCACAAGGTCATGGAGTAATACAATCCAAATATTTCTGGGTAATAGCATAGTCCAGTCTCAGAAAGAAGCTTCCCCAAGCCTTTTGTGTTTAATGAACATGAACATGCCTGTACACATGAGAGAGAGGGAGAGGGAGAGAGAGAGAGAGAGAGAGAGAGAGAGAGAGAGAGAACAAACGTATTAAATACACTTCCAACCTCCTCTAGTCTTTCAGAGCTGTGTGTTAGGGAAGTAAATTAACACAAGCTTAGAATAAAATGTGGGAGCCAGTGTACCATGGTCCCCCAAGATTTCCTTCCTCACAGAGCCTGATGTTGCTTCAGAACCAGTCTCGGAAGTTTCTAGAGACACAATAGCATGAGGATGTGAATCCAGGCAGCAGCCCCAGCTCTCAGCAGTTGGTTGGCTTGGTGCAGTGTTGGAAAGAGGAATACTGCCCTGACAATGACCCCCTCTTCTAACAGCTCCAGTGCTGAACCAGAATCTTTTGTGTTGCCTTGCTCCCAAGTAGGTCTGTAAAAGGCTTTCCATAGTCGCCCATCTCTCAGAACCAACTCTCTCACAACTGGACTCGAAGCTGTAGAGGGAAGCGGGAAGACAACAAAATAAGATTAGGCCACTCAGAAACAGAAGTGACATATACTTGTGTGTTTGTGTTAGAAATATCAAAGGAATCAAAGCCCTGGGTACTGTTTAATCCTTTCCTTGTGTCTTCTTCATCTCCCTTAAAATTGAAGGTAAAATCCCAACAGTGAGTTCCTTGAATGAGTGACAGCAGGAAAACTTCAGTGGTGCTGCAGGCGGCAGCTTGAGCACTGTGAAGGATGAGGACATCTGGCCAACCAGGTTCTGGAGACTGGACATTCTCGGCGGTGAGAACCTGCGTTGATCCAGTAGAGAAATATCAGCCTCCCTTCTGACTGACCACTGGTAGCCCCCAACTTTCTCTCTCTCTCTCTCTCTCTCTCTCTC
>LOEQ01003317.1:62889-109882 GCA_001685075.1 Bramus lutescens
CACACACACACACACACACACACACACACACACTAATTTGATTCTAGGTTTGAATTCTATTTTCTAGAATAGTGTTCTGAAAAGACCTCTCTTGGTTATGAAAAATGTTAGTAAAACACGGGATAAGAAATTATTTAGGATATATTTTTAATTGTTGTTTGCCCAAAATTTACATCATTCTAGGGCTAGATTACATTTTTTGTTTTATTTATTTGGAATTTTTGAGACAAGATAGGTCTTGTCAGGTAGCCCAGGCTGGCCTCAAACTTCTGCTTCCCAACAGCTGGAATAACAATTTAATGTCTCCTAGGTTTGTGGGCAGTGTTTTAGACTGCTTTTGGTCTTGTACTGTGTAGTGCATGTGAACTAGTAAATAGGTTTGAGGAGGGACAGAGTTTTTAGGTCTGAACAATGGCTGAGATGAGAGATTTTAGACCTTGTAGAATTTTGCCCAAGGCTATCCCACCTTATGATGATTCCATATCAAAACCCCCCTTTCCATGATGCTAAAATGTTTTCCATTTTCAAATTCAGCATCTCCAAATACCACAAAGCTTATGGGAGTGGCATCTTGACAGTCCCTGCTGTAGGTTAGAAAGATATTAGTGAGACGCAGGCTAAGAAATTGATATAGATTTTTTGTTGTCCTTATTTACATGGAACCATTCCTCCCTGCAGCATGCACGAGTTAGAGACTAGAAAAGAACACTGGTTGATTGAATCTGGACATTCCTAAAGAGTCTTCACACCCCACAGTTCTCCACAGGACAGACCATAGTTGGCATGTCACTCTGATCACAGCAGATAGGCAAAGGCGTTCCATAAAGGATTGTACAAGAGAAACAAGGGATGAATTGGCTCTATGCATGCATAGGCAGAAAGACTGGTTCCTTGTTCTGATTTGAGGGGTATAGATCACTTGCTTCAAAATGTCTGTCTTAAATCTTAGTTTGAGGTTATACTGCTCATGTCATCTCCCTTCCAGGAAGAGATTGTCTCCTGGAGTCTCCCTAGTTTGAGAAGGCAGGAGGGCACATTTATCTTGGAGTAGCTAGCTGTTGCCATAGCAACCAACAGCAAGGCCCTGGGGGGATGAAACATTTGGCAGGCATGTTTGTAGCAGGAGGGAGAGAGACAAGGAAAGAGGTTAGAGGAGGTGGCATCATAATTGGTAGCCCTGGGCAGCCATGGTACAGTCACCCATAAGACAAAAAGTTACTTCTCATTTAAGGTGGGCGCCATCTTCAGTTTCTCCATCGTAAAGTTAGTCACTGCTCTCCTTGAATTGCTCAGCTTTCTTCTCTTCGACAATAGTAGGGGCCTTTAAACTTCTAGACCATGCCATCCTGTAGTCTATTTACAAGATAAATATAGCTTTCCTGAGCAACAACAAAGCAGTTAGACACTACGCCCCCCACCCCACACCTGCCTAGCCTTGGCTACAGGACACAAAGACAATTGGCCAGATACCAGCCTCTTTCTTACTATGTTCCCAGATATTCATCTGTGAAAACGGATTGTAGGAGGGAGTAGATTGCAGTTCACATACAAAAGATTAAATTTTCAGGAAGTCATCCTACCAATGAAGGTTTTCAATGTAGGCCAAAAAAAAAAAAAATCTTCAAATCATAACATTGCAGGAAGAAACCCTAAAGGTCTCTTAATTCCACACCCTCTTTTTATAGACCAACATACCAAAAGTCAGAGAGGTTAAACATGTCCCTTGGCCACCTAATTACTCTGTCACTAAATATTGCTGTGGAAGAATCTAGGAATCCCCAGGGCTTTCCATTTGTATGCACTGAAAAGCCAAGTTTACATATCAACAGGAAATGTCAGCTGGGAGGCTGACAATGTTCAATGCCTTCCTGACAGAAGTAAGAGTTGGCATTTCCTGAGTCCTTACAGTGTGCTAGTCATTGGCTAAAGGCACCCGAGTCTCCCTAGTTGACCCCCAACAGTCCCACATGTTAACATTTGAGCACCAAAAACCAGACAGATCGTGGACATTGAAAAAAGCTCAGTAACTTCTTTACAGCCAAACCAGCAAGAAAGAGACTTAAGGTCTAACTCGGTCTTTGCTTTTTCTTCCCACAACACTAAAAGCATCTATCCTGACTCTTCACATATCTCATTTTTCTATAAGAAAACAAGGTTCAGCAGCACTTGGACTCCAAAGCTCAGCGAGACAAGTTAAAGCTGTCTCCTGAGAAAGTCTCCTAATCCCGCCAGTCATCTAGCCATATCCCTTAGGCATCCACTCATGAAAAATGACCTTTCTCTAACAATAAATGTAAAACATACCCATTAGACACAATTTTAAAACTCATCCCAAATATAAAAGAGAAAATTAAATTCTTCTTACTAATCATACCAAGGATCTATAGCTTAAAAAATTTATTTTGTCTTCTATCTCCAAGACTATTTCTCGTGAAAATTAGTCATATCCTATGGCATTTTTCTATGCACATCTTTCCCCTTTGGGGGAAATTCACATATTATTAACCCCCCACAAAAAAATTTCCTCTTTAAGCCATCCACACATCTTTGAGTCCTGTGTCTCAGACAGCTCCCTTACAAGCTACTCTCTTAGGGGGTACAATTCATTGGGAGGGTTACAGGAGGCCCCATCCTGACCTCATGAAACCCTTAGACAAATTCTTTGGAAAGGGTCTTCAATGCACTTTCCTTTAGCTCCCAAATATATAAATATTTTAGTCCATATGCCCAACTGAAGTCATTTTTTCTTACTTATAGATGAAGAGCTGATAT
The DNA here is from genome assembly GCA_001685075.1 of Bramus lutescens. Lineage (NCBI taxonomy): Eukaryota > Metazoa > Chordata > Mammalia > Rodentia > Cricetidae > Bramus > Bramus lutescens. Next base: position 65,662 of record LOEQ01003317.1, read on the forward strand.
AGAAACGGTTTTGGGGGTATCTTAACTGATACATAGGGAAGTCAAAAGAGAGTTCTATATAAGATCACTAGCGCGGAAGGTGTATCTCAGTGGGACGGCACTTATCTGCATGCTTGATGACTTGGATTGGATCTCAACATTACAGAATTCAAAAGTAAATAAGAATAAATAAATACAAGCAGGCAAGATGGCTTGGAGGGTAAAGACACTTGCTGCCAAACCTAAGGATCTGAGTTCAATCCCAGAGATGGGAGAAGAGAAACAACTCCCACAAGCTGTCCTCTGATCTCCAAGTGTCCTCTCACCATAAATAAATGAATTAATGAAGTTTTTTTAAATGTTTTCAAAAGAATAAATACAGCTGTAGAATGTAGGATGCCTTATTGTGGCCACTACATCTCACAGAGGCAAAAGTTGAGGAACTCCCCATCCTAAAAACCCTTTTCTGCCCAGGACAGTGAGCATCTGAAGATGCTGAGCTAGCAATTGTGTGTGTAGAAGTTTGAATTGACTTCCTTGTGCCCATGATCCCTTTAACCTATGTAAAATTTATCCCAAAGAAAACCCTGCCAAGGTCATAGAAATGCATGCCTAAGGCACATTCTAAGTATCATGTAACACCCATTTCCAAAGAACAGGTATCCATGGGAATGAAACTATGTGGCCAGCCAGTGCTTCAGAAGTAAGCCGGGGGTGTTCCTCAGTTTCCACAGACTCAGTGACCTAAGGCTTCACAGACATTAGTTTTCCATTCTGCTGCTGGGAAGCCCAGAATGTGTCCCTAAGACAGCATTTTGCTGGAGGCTCTAGGGCAGAACTTATCCTTATAGTCCCAGGTTTAAGAAGGTGCCTGCAAGTGTCGCTCTGTGGCCCTGTGTTTCTCTGACTTCTGCCTTCATGATCACACTACCTTTCCTCTCTGTGCCCTTTCTGCCTCCCTGGTGATGACTCTGAGCTCAGTCAGCTAAGACAGTATCTTCTCACCAACTAAAGAACAGGCCTCGCATTTCCAAGTCACTTTTGCCAGGTCTGGGGAGCACAGATGAAAATGTGGATGTGTTTGGGGTGATGTGATCCAATCTGTTACAGACTCTGAAGCCAAACTGTACAGTTGAGGCTATTTGCAGCAGAGGTTTGAATCCCCGCCCATTGTGTTCTGCCTTCTCTCGACACCGCCTCTCCTGGTTCTTTATCTGGATTCCAAGCCTGAGTCATCTTTTCTGGGCTTGTCTTTCCTCCCACAGGCCCTGCGACATTGGGAGCGGGGTTCTGCTGCCAGCCACTCTCCCATATTCATCCCAACACAGCTGTCACCGCTACCTAAGGTCCTACTGGGAAGCTGGATTCCTGCTCAGAGCTGCTCTTGAGAGGAGTCTTAGTCACTGAGAGATTTTTATTTGGGCCATATAATTGCAAATCTTTGATTGTCTCATTTGGGGAGGGTGAACCTAAAAAGAACGGTCTGTTCTTTCTGGCATGAATTTTGTGGGCATTTTGGTAACTGAACCAAGTCTGGGATGGTGTGTATGCCACTTGAATCATGAACTTGACCAATTCCACAGGACATAGAAAATGTGTAATTGCCGCCTGCTTTGCCTTTTCTTTAAGCTACAACCTTCCCAGAAGCGTGGTTTAACAGGATCAGAATCCAATGGAGACTTTACAGCTGGTGAGAAAGGTAACAACGTAACTAAATAGGAAAAGCAAAGAGAAACGAAACACGGGGTGTATGGGCCTTGTCTTTACTCTTCCACAGCCAAGACAAACATCGCTCACCAGTCAAGCATGGCTCCCCTCCAGGCCAGCCTTGATGGCTTTGGTGAGAATTCTTGCCAGTCACTACCACTCTGCTAGCAATGGCCAAAATGCAGCTGTACTTTGTGTCCCCACAGTTCTTGGCTCCCTGTTTCCCTGCAGGCAGGCAATAAGGGTGGTTCTTCCTCCCGTGGTCCAGCGCAGAGAGGATGAGACTGCAGTTTCTGCAGCTGGCAGGATGCTCACAGAAAGGGAATCCTCCTCCTCTTCTTCCTCCTCCCTCTGATCCATTGGAAGACTGGGTTGGGGGTGCTAGTGTCCCCCTTCAGCTCCTCCCTGAGTTTGCTTCCTTTCTCCTCTGTGAAACCCCTGCACTTTGAATTCCTGCATTAAATATACAGCCCAAGTTCCCAATTTCATCTTATTAATGACTATTCCTTGATTATGTGGCGCTGCATATTTCCTCAAGAAAGAATGCTGCTAGATCCCCCCAAGCTCCCTCCTTAGAGAAGAGATGACAGTGTTGTCAAACTCTTCAAAGGTAAGGAGACATAAGAAGCAGAACTCATCCATTACTGTCTCTCTGTTACCTTATAGTGTCTGCTTAGAGCAAGCAAGCAGCGGCAGAGGTTAGCAGACACCCCACTGTGTTTTGACAGGCCTTCCTCCATTAAGGCTTCTGATTGCCTGGCCTAATTGAGGGCTACATTCCCTCTCTACTAACATGGCTTCTCTACCCCTCCCTCCTTAGACCAAGGCTGCTAGCAAGGAAAGAACTCTGAGCTCAAACAGCTAAGTGACAGAAGCGCCAGCCTGGGTGACATGGGAGGGGAAGGCAGCAGCACACACGCCGCTGTGCGATTGCTCTTGATTCAAAAGAAAATGATCTACGTGGCTGGACCCCGGGACAGTGCTCACTTCGGCACCCAGCCGTCTGGAGCCTGTAAAAGCCTGGACCGAGAGTCAAAAGGGCAGACCTCTTTAGTCTCCCCACCCGCTGCGACGCTCAGTCCAATCACTAACCCAGTTGCTAGCTCAACACTAAAGCACACTTGGCCGGCATTGTGGCTGAGTAGCCGCCTTAAGAGAGGGCTTTTGGGCATAGACACAAGCCAATAGGGTCGCTTCCCGTGCTGGAATGCCCACCTGAGTGTTTCCTCTACAGCCCCAAGGGCAGGATCCTGTAGCTATCACACCACGTGCACAGGAACCTGCGCTGCCTGCAGAAATAAATACACTGAAGCTTTGTCACTGCCTGTGTCGTGGTGGAGCCAAGACAGAGCAGCCAGCGTCCTCCGAGCCTGCAGCTCCTGCGTAGCAGAGCTTTGAACCTCAGGCAGGGAGGGCAAATGGATGCCTAGAAGAAGCACAGAGGTGGTAAAGGGATCTGTGACTCATCAGAGATTAAAAGCCCACCCTTGCTGGTGACATCATCACTAGGTTGCTTACAGCTTAGGGACTCACAATTCTCATTTAGAGAAGCCAATTTAAATTATTACTATTATTATTATTTTGTTTGAGCGCATGCTTGAAAACAGAGAGGCGCATGAGAATGTATTCACTACATCCTCGCAGCCAGAAGGGACTCAGCCTGGAGGTGTGAAGCAAGCCAAGATGAACAAAGCCAGTGGACCCAGAGGCTCTGACTCAGTGGGTGCGGCCTGAGGCCCTGCATTTCTAACAAGTTCCCAGACAGTAACCACCAATGGCTCTCACCTGGAGACCACACCAAAAAAACCAGGGCCTTGGAGGAACGGAAGCCTGGTTTGCCATTCAGAGCAAGGTCTTCAGGGTAGCAGCATCACTTGAGCCTCACCCTGGAGTTGGTCAGATATGCAGAAGTTGCCTGAAGAGCGCCCAGTGACACCCATGCACATCAACAGTTGCAGAAAACCCCCTGAAGCCACCGACTCTGGAACTCATTGTCCAGTACGGTCACACAAGAAAGGTTACAGGCTCATCGTGTTTGGATTCTATACCCCAAAGATGCTTGTTGAACTGGAACAGGATGTGAAAAGCAACGTGAGGTGCTTCTGTGTGAAGCACATTTGGGGGGGGGGTGACTGACCTAAAGTGCAGCCTGCACAGGAGTTGGCACCGCAAAGAAAGGCAGGGTGCGCATCGCGGGGACTAGGATGTACAAAGGCATGGTGGCAAGAAAAGCAGAGTGGGTTCATTGAACAAATGAGAAGGGATTCGGTCAGCAGAGAGCATGGGCTTGAGAGGAAAAGTAAACTTGTTTGGGGACTGGAAGATTATAAGAGCTGGTTGTGGAAGATTGCGGAGTCTTGGAGTTTTGGGTCTTCCGTTATAGCCAAGTGTAGCATTTTATATTTAGAAATTCCTTGGCCACAGAGCTACCTGCTCGGGGATATGGAGACAGTATACCTGGAGTTTGCTTGTAAAAGAGCATATATTACTTGTTTAATGGGGAACCACTCCTTTCGGGGAAGACGACTTCTAAAACCGAAGATGAAAGCAGGGGGTTGATGGAGAAAACAGAGAAGCGCACCGACCAAGGAAGACAGAAGATGCTAAGCATGCAGTGTGCCACTTTGGCGTGATGACGACTTGGAGCTGAAATTGGTTGAGAAAGAGATGCAAGGGAAGCTCCACTCTGTCTAAAATCAGGGCACAGATTTGGAAAGATGCCTACTTTCTATTCCCCACCAGGAATAAAGACAACTTTAGGTCCTTGCAGCTCACACACAGTTAGACCTACAGGGATTTGCCTACCAAACTTTACAAAAAACCCGCCCAAACAAAACAAAAACACCATCCCCCATTGCTTTCCTGATGCATTTGCCATCTGACAAGTTGCTGTCCCAGGAAACTGAGAGTTTGCCTCTTGGTCTTGGCCCTTACTCATGAACTGTTCTGTGCTTAAGATGGCACACCACATTCATTCTAGCAGGATAAAGGGATTGCTAGCACTCCTGTGGGTATCTCAAAGCTCGTGCTAGTAAACTTTGTTCGTTTGTTTGTTTGTTTTGCTTGTTCATTTGTCATTCATCTGATCCACAGAGCCTCTGCAGGACATGCCAAGGAGGTAAAGGAAACAGATTTTTCCTTTCTATAGTGTATCAGCCCAATCTATAAGTCTTGGTTTCAGCACTCTGACATCTATTGTGTGGGTTGAATAATATTTACTGGGCACAGAATGCGAAGCCCGATGCTGTGGGAGCAGAAGCCAGATTCCTGTTGCTCTGCTAAGAAAATAGTGGAGAGTGGAAGCTCATACAAGCAAATCATCCCCCCCCCCAAAAAGGACATGAGCATGAGTCTGCTTGAAGATTTGACTGCACTACTGACTGAGAGGACCCCATGCCACCCAGCTCCACTTAACGCCACAGCTTTAGCATCAAATGGCCTCATTCAGCCTGCAGCTGCAGGATTCCCAAGGCCAGGAGCCCCAGGAATGCAAACAGGGCTCAGTCTGGGCCTCTGACACCCTGTGAGCTCGGAGAAAGAACAAGCAGGCATTTGTTAAGGGAAAGCCCACAATGACACCACAGGAGAGGGAGCTGAAAGCAAGAAGGGAGCCAGGCCAAGGTCAAAAGGCTGGCGTAGTCTCTGCCATCCCAGCCTGGGTGACCTCACTTGCTCTGACTGCAGAGGCAGCCTGGCAGCAGAAGCAGAGTCCGGAGCATGGGGTGGCTGCTCTTGGAGAATGGAGTTAGAATCCTGTAAACCACAAATGGGAGCTGTTACTCATCTCCAGATAAAGGAAACACAATCTTTGCAAGGCAAGAAGAGGGTAAAATCATATGGGGAGGATTTTTCCTCTTCACCTGTACCCGAAAAGGAAATCATGAAGATTGAGCACAGGCCAAGCTTGGTATTCCCTTGAGCAGAAAAATGTCAAAGTTTTTATAAGTCTTTATTAATTCAGCTCTTTAATAATTCCGATGGCGATATTTTGCTCTTGACTTTTGCGTATGCAGCAGGCCATTGCAGGTGACACGATGTTTACGGTCCCTTACCAACCCTCCACAGTATTCCAGATATAAGCAGAGTCATCTCATCTGTGCATGAAAAGAATGCCTCCGCACCATTGACATTTTGGGCTGCTCGTCTCTTGGTGGGCAGCAGTCCTCTCTATTATAGTATAGACCATATTTGGCTTCAGCAAAGATGGTGGCAGGAGCAGTTCTCCCCTGTGAGGAGCTGAAGATATCTCTGGGGGTGACCACCCCGCCCACCCCCAGAGTTAGAATTATTCTCAAATGAGAACCACTGGCATAGGGAAAAACAGTTTCCATAGATAACCCTCGAACACGTTCCATATAAAATCTTAAATCCAAGATGATTGACAAGTCTGTTAACTTGCAAATCGTTTCTGACAGGAAAGCCATCCCTGATGACCTTCAGTCAGACTTTCACCTTCAACCTGAAGTAGAAGTTCCCATAATGCTTACCTAGAAGCCCCATGCTGAATCTGGCCAACTTTCAGATCTGAGATAATTTTCTTAAGTTGTCTTAGACACATTTTCTTTGATATCTTTTGTGTGTGTGTGTGTGTGTGTGTGTGTGTTGCCTGCCTGTGTGTGTGTGTATGACATGCACACAATATCGGCAGAAGTCAGAGAGGGTTTCAGATGCCCTGGAACTGGAGTTATAGATGGATGTGACTCATCCTGGAAACCGAACCCAGGTCCTCTACAATACAACAAGAGCTCTCAGCCACTGAGCCATCTCTCCAGTCTCAGAAGTTATATTTTTTGAAAAGGGATTTTTTTCAGTTAAAATAACCAGACAGGTAGTAGAATGTAATAAATGATTCTTGATTTAATCTTGGATCATTTTATTTTATTTTTCTCTTATAGAAAGCTGTGAAAGATATTTGAGAAACAACTTGGATGTGAACTGCCTGTCAGGCAAGATGATTGCCTCAGTGTGGCAAAAGAAATCTGTGCAGGGATGCTTAGAAAAAGCCAGGTCAAGATGGCAGATACGAGAAACAGCCTGCGCTGTGTTTACTTCAGGTAGCACTGGTAGATAGGCAGCAAAAGGAAGGAGATGCTGATGTGTCTCTAACACGATGACCTTCATCAATACCGTGAAGAAAAAAAAAACGGCAGCGATCGAAAACAATGAACATGTAATGATGAACACCTCTAGTGTGCTTTTAGAAGTGTCTCTGTGGGTCTGATTTTTTTTACATTAAAAAGTAGAGATAAGAAAATTAAGCTAATAGTCATAACAACAATAAGATCCTTGTGTATGCATCATGCCCTCCATAAGAAGAATGGGAAGCTGGAGTTCATACCACTGTCCGTGCTCCCTAGTTGGCTGTGTAAGAAGATCTGACTCCTCTATAGCTCTTATTATAAAATACAATTAACTATTCAACCCTTGCTTTTCGTAGAGGAAGTCTTTTAATCACTGTCCAGTGAGCCAATGGGACAGCAGCTTTCGAGGCACTAGTTGATCTCAGCCAGCTCTTCTTACATTAGTGGATGTATACAATGCCCCCACTTACCTAAAATTTTAATATTTTTTTCAATTTCCTAGAAACACGGAACTGGCAGTTTAGTTTATTTGCCATGTGAGAAGCACTAGGTCCGATTGGCTTGTGAAGACTGTCCTATTCCGTGAGTTTAGAAGACGACAAACAGGAAAAGTAGAAGAGGCTTTTGCTGTAAATGTCACAGGTCAGTCAAGGCCAGTGCATGACATGTGTCTGGTCAGCATCCCTGTGTGTGTGTGTGTGTGTGTGTGTGTGTGTGTGTGTGCGCGCGCGCGCGCGCCAGGGGAAGCATATGGGTTGTACCATCTGCCGGGATGTCATGAGAAAGCGAAGATGTGAATTTCTAGGTAAAGGTCCGAAAGGGAAAGGCTATGTGGGGTGAACTCAGAAAAGGTATCCGGGGCTCAGGACCTCAGCTCAGACAGCAGAAAATGGCAATGCGCCTGGCAGGGTCAAGAAACACAATAATCAGGAAACGAGATGAGGTTTCAGTGAATCAGCAGCATAGTCGATGCTGTTGCACAAAATTTCAGGGACACTAGACTAATAACTTCCAGAAAATACTGTATGAACGATGCTGGTGAAGGGAAGGTTGCATGGGTTTAATCCCAGCATTTGGGATGTCTCTATAAATTGGGGACCAACTTGCTTTACATAGTGAATGTCAGGCCATTCAGGCTATGTGGTGAGAGCTTGTCTCAAAATAGAAAAAGAAAGGAAGGAAGGAAGGAAGGAAGGAAGGAAGGAAGGAAGGAAGGAACGAGAGGAAGAGGGGGGGAGAGAGAGAGAGAGAGAGGTAGAAAGAGCGACGGAGAAAGGGAGAGAGGAAGGAAGTAACAAACAAGCAAACAAAGGAAACAGAATCCTTCTTGGTTGCCTAAGGCTGAGGAAATTCTGACTTGTTGCTAAGGTGTTTCTGGTTTGGTAGCAGCAATGAGAAGAGGCCATCTCCACGTCACACAGAGGAGAGTGCCATCCCCGTCCCTCTGAGGAACACTTCGATGGGGATGCACTTAGAAAGCCTACAGGGCAGTTGGTTCTATGCTCAGATTGAGCAGAGAGTTGCCCCCCCACATCCCAGCAATGCTTAGGAATCTCCTGATCCTGGCCCAGGCTACTGACTCTGGGGGCTATTGACAATATATTGAATTTACAAAGTACTGGACATTGATCAAATATTTGTTTAGCACTCCCACACGTCACCACTCTGTGCTTGCCAATGAGAAGCCGGAAACCCAAAGGCGAAGGTCACAAACCAAGACTCAAATTCTGTCTCTGGTTCCCCTTCCTGTTACATTGCAAGGTAGGGAAGGCTGGCTCTGGAGCCGCTACCTCAGGGGTCCCCATAGCATGGGGACTTAGATAGGCTTAATAGATTAGGATGCTGGACCTTACTGAGCAAAATCTACCCGGCCTCAAAGGATAAGGGAAAAGCCGGCAGCGGTGGATGAGTATAGCAAAAGGGTTTTCCATGCAGAAAGAGGCGGTTGCACATGTGTGCTCTCAACCGTTGCGATAGCATGTGCAAGACCCTCACCAGGTCATGCCATAAAAAAACCATCCCAGCATGGAGGTGGGATGTGACTTTAACTGTCGCTATTAGCTGTGGCGCTATTGACAATTAATAGCTGCTGGAGAAGTGAGTGGGTTTTCTCCAGGCATTAAGAACTTGAGAGGCTCCCCACATTCTAGTAGATGGCCCTAAACCCGTGCCCGAACAGGCAGTACTGCATGAACTCAGTAGGTTAAAAACACAACTCACATGAAGTTGGGAGAGAAAAGTGTCGTGGTGGAGGGTGGAGGGGAAGGGATGGATGGAACCAAACCATATTTATATGCATTTATGAGCTTCTCAAACAATAGAAAAGGGGGAAATATGTTTCCTATGGAAACAAGTTTTCATTTCAGCCTCAAGAAGCAGCCCAGGCACAGGCAGGAGGCGCCGGTAGGGATTATGTGCATATGAAGTTAAGGGACTACGGGATGAATGGAACAGATCTATCTACTAGCTACCCAAGAAAAGAGACTCTGTCCACGACATCACACCAAACATTTGGTGGTGCCTTCCTCTTTTGCCTAAGAGATCTGGGGCTAGACTAGCATTTTTCTGCTCTCAGGAGAACTGACTTTCCTGAAAGCATCTATTTCGGCAAGTTCAGGGATTCTTGGGCACACAGCTAACTTTTTTATTCCCTTACTTCTGCTCATTTTAATATGCCACGTAGAGGAAATTGGACCTCACTGGTGATTGGAAGTGGATTCAAGTCATTGCCCCGCCAGAACGGTGTTATAATTCTCCAGGGACAGTCAGCCTTCTCTGGGTTTGATTCAGTTACCTAGGAACTGAGGGAGACGTCTTCAAATACGACTTTTCGACTTCTGGCAGCCCCAGTGCCATTCTCTTAGCCTTAGTAGGACAAAACCCAGGAAATTCCTCTACCAAATTCTGCCTTTAAAGCATTGATTTACACGTGTGTCCTGGTTTGTCCACCAGGGTCGCCTGGACACATGCAGAGGGGACTTCGCTGTCTTGTGGTCACTGTTCTGTTAGGAAAGTGTTGGCTCTTCGTGTCTCCATTTCAAAGAAGCTTTCCAGTACAAATTCACATTCCACTGACACAACATTGCGCTGAGGTTCCCTAGCCTTCAACAGAGGCTGGAAGGACTTCTACCCTCCCCTTCTAAAAATGTTCCATGGAATTTACAAAGCCCATGTTGTGAACTCAAAATATGTCCTCTTCTTGGGAGTTGACTTTGTGTATTAGTTTGCTGATGACTCCCATTAATATCAAAGTGGAGAGATGCCCCCTGAGAGAATAACCAAAGGGAGAGAGCTGGCATTTCTACCTGGGTTTGGGGAGGCTGCGATTATGCATTGGGAACAAGAGGGTGCCATTCTTCTTTCTTTCCGTGCCTCTTTCTTTTCTGATAATTTCATATATGAATGCGAATTTACATCATCTCTTCCTCACTCCAGTGTCTCCTGTGTTTCCCCCTTTTCAAATTCATGACTTCTCAATTGTTTTTTATTTTTGTTACACACACACACACACAGAGGGAGAACCTACTGAGTCCATTTACCATTGCTCATATATGTATGTTTTTACAGCTTACCTTGTGCTCAAGGGGCTCACCCTTGGAGAAAACTGGTTCCTTGTCTCTCAGAAGTCATTACTGCCTGTGGCTCTTCAGCTAGGGTGGGGACCTGGGAGAGTCCCCACATCTGTGTTGGCATGTGAACTGATGCTGTTAGTGTGCAGGCCTTGTTCAGGCAATCCTATCGTTTGCAGTTCATGAGTGTAGCTTCCCTGTCATAGAAAGAAGGCACGATCTCCCAGCAACAGGCACCCTGAACTTCTGGCTCATACAAACTCCCCTCCCTGCTTCTTCATGCTATCCCTGGAATCTTAGGGGTAGAGACAGTATTGTACATCCACCAAGGGATGGGCACCCACAGTCATTGTTCTTTGCTTTTTTGACAAATTKTGACTTACTGTGATGGTTGCCTGCTGCTGCAAAACATAGATTCTTTGGTAAGTGTTGAGAGGCATACTTATCTGTGGCTATAATGATAAATATTTAGGATGTGGTTAGAAATACTAGTTTAGGAACATAGCAGCAGTAGGCTCTCTTCTCGGCTCCATGATCTCACCCCTAAGCTAGTAGTTGGCTAGGTTTATAGTACCAGGCATGAATCCCCATCTATTGAATGGGCCTTGACCCCAATTAGATGACTGGTTAACCACAGAATATAAGTGCCACCCCTCTACCCTTGGGAACATCCTGCTGAGCTGGTCATTGCTGTGGTTCACAAGCCTCACAGCTGGGTAAGACAGCTGGGTCACATTTATCCTTTGCCAGTTTGCACGGCGCATGCGGATTCTCTGAGAGATCGTCCTCAGAGGGAAGGCTTCCAGGTCAGGTCCAGGTCAATTCTTCTAAGCCTTGTGTCTGAATTATGCAATGGTCCTTGCCTTAAAGTTCTGGGGTATGACCACGAGCAATAGAAGTTGCCTATATTGTTTTGGGAGTGTCTTGGGTCCCCGTCATCAGCAGTCTAAAAGGATTCCCACGAATGACATTTGGGGTTTTTATTAGATGGTCTGAAGCCCTTGGGGAGATCATTATCACTCAAGCAGCATAACTTCATTTAAATAACTTATATATGCATACATAGATACTTATACATATATTTTGTATGTATTTTTGAGTGAAAATAGAATAATATATGTCCATAAGGTTTTCCCCATCATCCTCAGTGTTCTTTATTCCTCCTTCATCCCTGTCTCTCAGAATTGCTCTCCCTTTCCCATGCTCAGTTAAAGTGACCCTCCCCCCAAACCAATTTCTTAACTGAGATACCATCCATTTTTCTCTGTCAATGGCCACTTGAAGGCAGAAAGGGAAGAGTGGAAGAGATGGGGACACCAGTGAGTCAGGCTGATCCTTAGCACCATGGTTCTGCTTAAGACAGAGTCTATTTGATGCAAGTGCCCAACCTACTGACAGGTTCTTATTTTTATCAATTCTAATTTGTCTTACCGCCAAGGGTGGGGACATGCCAATGTGGATAAAAATAGACAATCTCATGAATTTTATGTGTGAGAGTGTGCAGGACTTTAATAATATGATTATATCTGGAACATAAATATTTATGAACACTAATAAAACTGTCTAGGACTCTGAGCTTATATTTCCCCATAGATTCTCATTATATTTATAATAACCTACAGTTAGATGTACGGTTAGATCAGGCAAAGAGATGGGGAAAATGAATGGTTGCCCACTGTATTCTGTTAAGCTGTAATCCGGCCCTGAAAATGCAATTCTGGATTTCTATTTATTAATTTTAACATTTATGGTTAGAGGGGGGACCTGGGTGGCACCCGTTTGTTCCTACCCGTGGAGTGGTAAGTTCCCGGGAGCCCTGAAGCAATTCTGGTTTCTCGTACACAGAACTGAATTATGAAAATCATCAAGGCAGTCAGTAAGAGCCACTGGTTTGGATTTTGCTGCACAGCTAATGTTTATGTGCACAAAACTTGTTCTTCTAGGTGGGTGAAAAAAAATGAGGTGGGGAAACAGTGCCTGGAGGAGTCGGGTTCACGAGGATAAATTTGTCTGACTTCAACCTTGTGGACACTCCAAGATATACAGCCCTCACAGACCCAAGTTTGCATTTTTAAATTAAAGGACTGCTTGACTTCACCCTGTAACTCCCGAAAATCTAATACCTGTCTCAGTTTTATAGTCAGAAAAATCCATACCGGAGGGTTATTTGTTCTCTCTACTACGCAGAAACACCCTGGGAGCTAATTTCCAGTGTCATTTGCTAAGCGGTCATGTTATTGAAGAGCTGAGGTTTTCAGAGACTGCCAAATGCTGAATTGAAGTGGAGCCACGATGAGGGAGGGGCTGGTAGGAAAATGAGGGGCGGTCTAGAGCACATTGCCTCACTCCTTGGTGGTCCTGGTGAGCCACATTACAAACTCTTGCCATGAAAGTCAGGATCTGAGTGTGTCAGTGTGAGGAAGAATGAACAAAATGGCGCAGGCCTGAGAGGTTACTAGGAACAGCGCCATCACCACCCATAGCCAACTGGAACCTGCTTCATCAATTCGAACAGTCAAGACAATCTGTCACAGCAATGTGCACAGATCAACCTGATAAAAACAATTACTCAGTTGAGATACTTTCGGTTTTTTCTTTTTTAAGCTGTGTCAAGTTTGCAGTTAATGCTGACTGGGAGAGTCGGAGAAACCAGAATTCTTCCACAAATGATAGAAACTAAACTACCTCTCCCAGAGAATAAGCCACAGAACATTTGACTGTCTCTGTCATATCCACCCCTTTGTCCCCTGTTTCCACGTGGTTGTCCTTCATGGACATGAAGCAAGGAAATCATTTTCACTGGGTGCTTGGGTTTCCCTGTCTAAAACCCACTGTGCTGTAAGTAACTTTATTTTGTTTCTCTTATTAATTTATTTTCTTTCAGGAGTTGGCTGTGAATTTCTTGGTAGATAAGAGAAGCCACCTCCCTTTCTATCCACTAATAACTTCCTAGTTAAACCTTTCTGTTCTCATTGCTACTATTAGATGAGTTGAACCAATTTTCTCTCCCAATTAATTTCAGATTTTTTTTAAAGAAAGTCCTCATACATTCTCAGGCATCCAGTACTTCACCAGTTAGCCTTACTACTCTGGCAACCAGGATGGGAGCTACATGGTTTAACTTGTGCTCTCCGGTAGGTTTTCCCCCACACAACAGCTATCCCTTCAAACCCTGTTCTTGCACTTCAGGATGCCATCCCCGAGCCCAGGCACCATCTTCATTTACCTATTTTTTTTTCAACTCAGTAGCCTGAGGATTGAACCCAGCACCTGGAATACTATGGAAAATCAACAAATAGTCACTCAATAAATGGACAAATGAGGGAAGAAAGGCGTGGTTTTCTTCGATGGATACGTTACTGCTCAAAGCATCGTTCAGAGGGAAATGGATTGCTTCTTTGTAGAATCCCCACCAAGGTTAATGAAAACAAAGAACCTTAGTCTAAAAGTTCATGGGTCCATTGTTTAAATGTAACATTTTCTAGTTATTTATCTGTGTCTACCTTGAAAAAAACTCAGTAACTGCCGGGACTACAGTGGCACCATGCATTAGCCATTTCAGACCTTAATGCGTGTCTGCCATCTACTGGTTGCAAGGAGAGGACCATGGAATCTTCATCTCATCTGCATTTTCATTTTCTCGGGAATTTTCTGAGTTGTTGAAGCCAGGAGGGGCTTAGATTGCAACGGGCCGAACCATCTCATCTTCCAGCCATTTCTCACGGAGTGTAAATGATTGTAAAAGTTTGTATCACTAGCTGACAGAGCAGGCTCTGTTTTGGTTCTTAATCATAAATCTGGACAGCAACAGAAGAACATCTGGAGAGCAATGCCATTTCCGAGGCAGAGTGGGAGACTGAGCCTTGTTCCAGGTTACATGCCAGGAACCTCTTACTCATCCATAAAACTCCTCATATCCCGGAAAGAAGGTCTGGTTTTTATCCAAGGAGTTCCTGGATCAGAAAACAGCTGTTTTCTGATCCTTCGGGAAGATGGGACTTGGAATTCACACCGAAAATTTTGACAAAGTTGTGTGGGACAGGAGATCTCATGCCATCAGCAAACATAACAGGCATTTGTGCTCCAAAAATGCTACAATCTCACATGGAAAAACTGACAAACCGAATTTGAAAGAGCCAGGAGCCAGCACCCTGATCAGAATAGCCAGGCCTGGGGAAAGCATTCCAGGAAGGCTTCAAAAAGTAAACCTGGCAGAGTCAACTGTGGGAACGTTAAGTTTTCCAATAGGCACAGGTCTTATTTTTTAGCTGCCTCTAGGGACTGGCTTTAGCCATAGTCATCTTTGTATTGTGTGGGTTGCATGGAAAATGCCAGTTAACATTCCTGGGATCATTGCAGAGTCAAACCAAACCAAACATCTCAATACCTGCTGGGATGAATCTTGGCCTGTAATTCAGGAAACCAAGTGCTTCAAAAATAAAGGGAAGGAGATGGAGCTGCCCAGTGAATCCTCCAGAAACACTTCTCTGAAACAAGAGCTGTGAATGCCACTGACGAGCTACGGAGGACATGCAGGACTGTCGTTTGGGGCTGCCACTTGGAGAAGTTGCTAACTTTCCCCATTGCTTATCCCTGAGGCCATTGTTGTCCCAGGAAACCTGGTAAGGAAAAATGCTCTAGGGCCTCAAAGAGTTGGGACAAATGCAAGTTCTTTCTTCTGAAAAAACAAACACATGCAGAAGATGTGAATCCTCATTCAGTTAGTCCGTCCTCATGAAGATCACCTCTCCCAGCTCTATCCCCAGGGAGCTCCTTGTTTGAGCCTGAATCCCTGTGGCTCTTCCCACCTTAACTCAGTGCCTGTGACTGTGAAGAAAAGCAGTGTCCAGACAGCAGAACTCTGAAAGACTGTTGAGCTACCAGACAGACAGAGCGAACTGAACTCTGAACGCCAGTGTCGATTTAAAGGAGAGTTCAGAGGTCTAAATGAATCGTTCATGACTGGAGGGAGGTCTTTAAGACTTGGCCATCACTGCTGTTCTTCTTTCCCTATTAGAGAAGAAGAGCTCAGAGTTCTTGGAAATTCTGGGCTATAAATTAGCACCGGATGCCTTCAATAGACTGGAGATTGGGCTAAGTGAAGGAACCCATGCTGAGGCAAGAAGGATGTAAACACTCAGCCTCTCCACTCCCCTGCCCCCCCACTCCGTTTTCTGATCCCCATCAAGTAGAATCAGGGGATTATGGTACCTGGCCTGTCCCACAAGTTTTCCCATCTTTCCACATTTTCCAACATGTTTGTTTCCATTTCCACTTACTCCCACCGTAAGATGCATTCACTCCAGATCCATTTTTTGTCATGCCCTGGCTTACAATGGTATCTCGCAACCATCCATCGGCATCAAACAGCTCAAACTAGCCCCAGAGACTTGACTTGAGACCCCAGGCTCCACAAAATTATTGACGGGTCTTCTCCATTCCTGGTCCTACGAGTGAGATGACGGACGTACCTGGTGGTGAAGCGATCACGCCGGCAACAGCATGAACACTACACATTTACGGATCGTCGTGTGTACCCCAAATTGCTTGACTTAAATCCTGACTTCATTTAGACTCAGTTCAAATGATATTTTTTTAAAAAAAAATCGTACCTTGTATCCAGTCACAGTGCTTATCTAGAACAGTTTCAAAACAAAGTCATACAAACCCATTTCCCACCTGCACTGTGAGGCTGAACTACGAGGGCTCTACCTTCAGTGAGCTCACATCTGCCACTTCCGAGCTGGAGGACCCATGGGAGGTGTTGACCTTATACCTCTCAATTTCTTCATCTACAAATACAGATGGAAAGTAACAGAACCCGCCTTATCAGATTTGCTAATTCAGGACTGGCATTTATCTGTGGTAGAGTCTTACTTAGTGTATGTACTCAAGACCCTGGGTTCAGCTCACGGCCCAGAGTGGGGAAACAAAGAGGCGATACACAAAACTCACTTAGTGGTGCTGCATGGTAGATTATATTGTTTGCAAATATGCAAAGTCACTTTTTCATGCATGGCAGGCTTGTCCATGCACACTAGCTCTTGGGTCACAATTACTGTAGAGCGTAGGTATGACTGTCTCCAATTTGAAAATAACTGGCTCTCTTGAAGATACCGCCCCTGAGTCTGGAAGCGGAAGCAATGTTTTGCCTTTCTCACTGCCGTTCGACACCTCGGTTCCTGACGGTCTTGTAGAGGCCTCAGCTCCACTGAGGCTTGGGCTTCTGATTCTATCCATTGACTCCCCTTTGTTACCACTGTCGACCAAGTCTTGGTCTGCATTCCCTGGGTGACCGCCATCTGTATTCGTTCTCTACATCCTAGCCACCAACACCCTGGAACCCTTCCTCTCTAATGTCTCAGCCCTGCCAAGTGTCGGTCATGTGTTTCATTGCCCTTCGGGACCTTCTTGTCACTCAGAACACATGCTCCACATCAAAATCAAGACACCTCCACAACTTTTTTTCCTCCTGAGTGGCTCATTCAGGTATCACTACTGCAGCTCTTGGGATTCTCTGAATGAACCTCTTAAGTCTCCACGTCCCATTGACTTATGATACCAAAGCTCCTTCTGGGTACTTCCTTCCTTGTTCTACTTCCTGTTCCCATCTGACTGCTTCAGCAAGTCGTCAGTCTCCTCTACCCACTGTTCTAATTCCCTTTCATTATAGCAGGGCTTCTCTCAGATAATACAGCCACCCAGCCAAGGTTGTTGAGCATCCTTGTGGAAACTAAGAAAACAGCTGCTATTGCGTGTTCACAATCAACATTTATGGCTTCCTCACAGAGAAGATAGAGTCCTCTGAGGGAACCAACTACTTCCTCACACGCCATTCACAAAACTACACACACGGAGTCATTTCCCCACCTTGCCTCCTTGCGTGTGGAAAAGGGTGCTCTTCTTTCCAAGATTCCCCCTCCCCTGCTATCCCCTTGCTGTGCTACAGAAGAAAATGCTCTTGCTTTAGAAATTATCTTCTCTCCTCCTCCTCAGATACCCCACTTGCCATGGGATATTTTCCATCAGCATTGAGACGTGCTAAGACATTTCTCATCACTTAAATCTGAAATAACATTGAATGTCATACTTTCCTGTCTTGCTTCACAAAGGAGATGCTGAGGAAGGGTGACGAACAGGCTCCACCCCGAGAACACCACGGCTAGCAAAGCTGTTAACTCGGGTGTCATGTGTTCTGAAGCAGCAGAACCTGCCTACATGTTAAGCTATTCTCATGTGACCTGAGACCACTCTGTTCAATGTGTGCTTGCTAGGGAGCTGAGTTAATTTATTGATAAGTCAAATGTGCCTATTGACGTTCTCAAAGTATATTTTTCTCAGGACCTAAATTGTAACAATGAGTGGGCTGGCTTGTTGGGGTTTCTGTCCCGCCCGGCAAACCCCAAAGAAAATCACACAGAGTCTACATTAGGTTATAAACTGATTAGCCCATTAGCTCAGTCTTCTCATTAGCTCTTGTAGCTTATATTAACCCATTATTNTCTGGGCTGGACTGGAAGGAATGGGCTTCCTTCTTTCCAGTATTCTCCTGTTCTACTTCCTGTCTGGTTTACCTGCTTATACTTCCTGCCTGGCCAATCAGTGTTTTATTAAAATACATGACTGACAGACTATAGACAATTCTCCCGCACTACTAAATGATAAAGAGAAATAGTTGATCATGTCTAGTCTACAGTCTGGCTGCTACTTCATAATAACCAATAATATACTACCTTCTCCAGGGTGTCTTAGTCTCCTGCCCCACCTCCACTTCCCATCAGTCATGTAATGAAGATGTTAGATCTCAACCTGTTGCAAGTCTTCAATCTCTGTGGGTGAAGATACCACAGAAATAAATGCTTGGTTTAGCCCTCCCTATGGGTCTCTCAGTCCCCGCCTGTGTGGACAGAAAACTGTGGTGTGGACAGAGTGCAGGAAGAGAAGAAAAAATAGTGTGAGGGAGATAAAAATGAGTGAATCATCTTAGGAGGTGACGTGGAGGCCCAAGGAATACCATGGCCATGTGCCTGCTCCTGTGTGCCCTTAATGAGGATTCCACACAGTAGAAAGCTGGTGGCCTGTGGGTGGTAGCTGCTGTGCCGGGAAAGAGAGCTACAGGTGGAGAGGAAGTAGGAGGAGAGCCTTGCAAGGAAAACAAAAAGAGGCTGTTCTTGGCTTGCCAAAAACAGTGGCACTGGGCACAGAGACCATGTATCAAGACTCAGTCCTCAAGTGGCACTTTCCTGGCAAAAAAAAAAAAATAGTAATTCAGGACTAAGCTGAAAAGGAAAAAAGAAAAAAACACCCAAGAGACTGTTTGGCTTTTTACATTTTTAACAAAGGAGTAATTGAAAATACTGAGATAAAATTAAATTTGAAACTCAATCCATCAAATCCTGGATTTGGGGCTAAGTAGCTAGCAATGCTGCATAAGTCATGTATACCTCAGGAAGGCATTGATTTCCTTATTCATGAAATTATGGAGATCGGATATTTATTCTCAAACTGCGGGTTATATTTCATTTTAAAAACACTTATTTTAATGGGAGAGATTGCTCGGGAGGTTGGCTGAAACACAGGAATATCTTTAGAAGAGGACCGAGACGTCCTGGGAAATGCTGAGTCTCAATGACTTATCCATAAAACACAAAACAATGTGACTGAAGAAGTGAGTTGGGATCTATTTCACCTATGTATGTTATATAGTTAGGGCAGCTGGAGGGAAGAGATGTGGACTATGGAATAGCTTTTTAAAAAATAAACTTTGGTTTTAATAGAATTATATCACTTTTCTCCTTCCTTTTCCTCCCTCCAGCTCCTTCCCGGCTCTCCTCTCAAATGGATAGCTCCCTTTTCTTAGATTATTATTGTTACAACTAAACAGAGCACTACATAAATACAGCCTGATGAGTAGTCCATTTTTGTTGTTCATGTATCTATGGTTTCAGAGATGGCCACTTTGTGCTGGATAACCAACAAGGGGTGTCATCCTGGAGAGGCTAATTCTCCTTCTCCCAGAAGTCATTAGTTGCTGGTAGTTCCTTGTCTAGGAGTACGATCCCATAAAACTTTCCTCCTTCTGAGTTAACATGTCTCCTGATGTCGTCATTGTCCCAATACAGTTGATGCGTTCCCAAGAGAGGATGTCTCATAGCATAGGCATAGTTCCTGGTGCTCTGGCTCTTAAAATCTTTCTGCCTCCTCTTGGGCAAAGTTCCCAGAGCCTTAGATGCAGGAGCTGTGATGTAGAAGTATCCACTGGGGCCGGGTGCCCCACAATCTGTCAGCCTCTGCATTTGTGTCCTGTTATGGTTTTCTGCGATGGTCTCCATCTTCTGGACAGAGGAGATTCTTAGATGAGGGGGCAGTAGCTACTCTTACCTGTGAGTATAAAGGATAAGATTTAGAACATGGTTTGGAATGGCACATACCTTTGAGTGCACTTAACTTAAAATCAAGTGTTTAGAAAAGGAAGATGATAGCTCTCAGAAACAAGGTTTGGTGGGTCTCTCTGAAGGCTATCCCTTTATATTAACCTGTATCTTCAGATCAGTAGCAAAGAGGAAGACGGCTTTTTTATCACCATGGAAAAGGTTTAAATAACCTAAGGGCAATGGCGACACCGGAAGCGCTGAAAGCAGCCAGTCCTCAATCAGTGGCTTGACCAGGAGCTGCAGAGGCAGAGACTAGCTACAGCCCACGAGTAGCAAAGTGCTGGCCTAGGAATCAGTGCATCTAGAGAAGGCAGAACCTTGCTTCCAAGAATTGTAGGGTGTGTGTCCTTCCCTTCATCCAAGCCATCACAGACCAGGATAGGCAAGAGAATGACTCCCTAAAGCCAACCTACAGTAGCTCGGAGTGCCTGCTTAACAGCAGGACTTTCCAAATGTCACCATGGGTGCAGACTTCAAAAAATGGAGGTTATCATGAATTACCCAGGTAAGCCCAAGCTAAACGCACATATCCTTAGGAGTAGAGAATCTTTCCCACCTTTGGTCAGACAAAGAAATGTGCAGTAGAAATGGGTTACCGAGATGCCAAGATGCTGGCTTTGGGGACAGGTGAGAGGTTCTGCTAGTCAAGGAATGTGGGTGGTCCCAGCGGACAGATTCTTTCTGCTGACCCATGTGATACAGTTAATATTCCAGAATAAGAGATTCTGTTGTCAGAAAAAAAAAAGTTTTAAGGACATATTGAACTAAGCAAAGCAAAATCAAGCAGATTTTTTTGTTATAAAATTTTATGTGTTTTGTTTTTTCTCCCTTGTCCTAAGATTCAAAGGTATTAACCTTGTAAGATCTTGCTATTCAGGCTGAAAACCATATCTCTAAACATCCCCACAAATCACATCAGACCTGAAATATAATAGGTTTTGGATGAACATTTGCCTGCTCCGTAAGAAGTGGAATTTTCACAGTGACAGCCTGAAATCCTTTACTGCAGAGCTCCTTCCTACGGAAAAGCAAATGGGCTTTCTGGACTAGGTTTTCCTCAGGTCAACAAAACATTTGCAGGTGGTGGACCAGCTTCTTCAACCTAGGGCTTTGTGCCAACTGGCTGCAAAGAGGCCCAGCACTTCTTCACAGCTTCTGACATTTTTGACTGGCTTGCTTTCCTCTTGGAGAGAAAGAACATTTTAAGCAGAAGGAATCTGAAGAGACACTGGTTAGAAACCAAGCAGCTGCTCAAGAGACTCTGCCTTGACACTGGATGAGAGGAATTGTCTTCTGTATGAGCCCTAGACAAAAATACAAGAGAAGGCTGGCTGAGGGCAGCTGACCAGGGGGAAACACTTAGGAGCATCCAAGGTCTTTGGCCATCTTTGGCTTACTTCTGGGACTTTAAAACTGTTTATTCAAACCTAGTCACGATTGAATAACTATTGAACCTAACCAGACTTTTGGTAGAAAAGTGTTAATGAGATTGGCGAATTGACAAACGATTGTCTTCTTCCAGCATGGCTGGCCCTCTGACTGCATTGATTAGCTAGTTTGTCTCATTTTTTAAAAATTTTTATTCTCTCTGTCTCTGTCTCTGTCTCTCTGTCTCTCTGTCTCTCCATTTCTCTCTGTCTCTGTGTGTGTGTGTGTGTGTGGGTAAATGGAGACTGCTTTTCTGTTTTCCAACTGCCCAGACCCAAATAATCACACAGAAACTATATTAATTACAACACTGTTTGGCCAATAGCTTATGCATATTCCTAACTAGCTCTTACATCTTAAATTAACCCATTTCTATTCATCTGTGTATCACCATGAGACTGTGGCCTACCAGTAAGATTCTGGTGTTTTTCTCCTTTGGCAGCTACATGGCATCTACCTGGCTCCACCTTCTTTCCTCCTCTATCTCTGCTTGGATTCCCTGACTTGCTGTATTCTGTCCTGCCATAGGCCACAGTGGCTTCTTTATTAAGCAACGCTAATAAGACATATTCACAGCATACAGAGAGGACTCCCACATCACGTGTGTGTGTGTGCACACCTGTGTCATATGTGTTGAAGTATCTGCAGAGACAAGAAGCAGGTGTTGGATGTCCTGGAAATGGAGTTATAGGTAGGTGTGAGCCTCCCAGGAAGGGTGCTGGGAACCAAACAGATCTTCTGGAAGAGCAGTCAGTGCTCTTCACTGCTGAGCCATCTCTCCAGCCATTTATCTTCTTTCAAGACAACCTCAGGGACACAAATAACCAGTGTTTTCTTCCCTTGGTGATTTCTCTAGTTTTCTGAGTGGATTTCTTTAATAAGAGCCAGGATTTTCAAAATGAGCGACTAAAATCCTTTAGCAAATCTGTCAAACCAATTCTGGTTTGAAATTGACTGTGCTCTATGTTCTGGTTGGTAGGGAGTTTGGTGTTCTTTGTCAGTGTGACAGAATCCACAGTCACTTGGGGGAGGGGCCTCTGGGCATGCGGGCAGGGAATTAACTTGGTTACATTGATTGAAGTAGACAGAACCATCTTAAATGTGGGTGACGCCATTTTGGGTAGGGGTAGAGAGGTGGGAGGTGGGGAGGTAGAGAGGTGGGAAGGTGGGAAGTCCTGTTCTGTGTAAAATGGAGACAGTGGATTGAACAGCTTGCATCTGTCACTTTTGGCTTCTTGGCACGCAGATGCAATATGACAATTGCTTCATGATCCTGCCAGTGTGACTTTCCCATCATAATGGAGTATATCCTGAACTGTGAACCTGAATAAATGCTTTCTCCCTTAAATTCCTTTTGCCAGAGAGTGTTCTATACCAACAACAGCAAAAGGACCTAAGACAGGCAGACGCAATGAATAAGACAGCCTTGGAGACCTTGCTGTTTTCTGAGATTTTGTTCCACCTGTTTGGAAGTTTGTATCCACAGCATAATTATAGACTACTGCTTTCTGTTTTCTTAACTGTTGTCATCCCAACAGCTCATGTGATAACATTTCAATTTTAGCCCTGGCCCAAGAAGATTGAACTTCTGTTTTCGGGAAAGTGAACATTAAAAAAAAAAGAAAGAAAGAAAAAAAAGAAACCAAAACAAAAACTAAAATAACAACAACAACAAAAAACCATCCATCCAAATATGTAGAGGCCATGGCAGGAACTAGGCCTGTCAGGAGTGAGACAGGTGTGGAGTCCAGGTGCCAGTGCTGGGGCAGCCAGGCAGCCAGGCAGCAAGCAAGGAAATGGAGCAAAGCAATGCCCTCGACCTTACTTCTGCTCCATCCACCCTGATACCTTGCTCTTCCTCCCACTGCCCCCCTGGACTCCTGCCTCCAGCTAGTTAGTGGCATGCAAATATTGCTCACCTTGGCTCAAAGGGGCAGAGAGTACAAAAGGCGATGTTCAGCTGTAGGACAACAGCTGGTCCACGGGAAAGGCTAAGGAGAGGCGGTTCTGGCTGACCTGTTACGTGTGTCTCCACCTGTTATACCAGGTTGCTGCTGGGGAAGATTACTTTTCACGTGTGTGACTTTTGTTTACGCTGCATTTGTGTAACTCTGTGAAGCTGTGTTACTGTGCCTGTCTAGAACACCTGATGGTCCTAATAAAGAGATGAACGGCCAACAGCGAGGCAGGAGCAAGGATGGGTGGGGCTGGCAGGCAGAGAGGATAAATAGAAGGAGAAAGCTGGGAGGAAAGAGAACAAGGAGCATCGAGAGAACAAGCAGAGGAGGACATCAGGGCCAGCCACCCAGCTAGACAGCAAGCCACGGAAAAAGAAGAAAGGTATACAGAAATAGAGAAAGATAAAAACCCAAAGACAAACAGTAGTTGGGATTTAAGAAAAGCTGGCAAAAAGCAAGCCAAGCTAAGGCCGGGCATTCATAACTAAGAATAAGCCTCTGTGTGTGATTTATTTGGGACCTGGGTGGTGGGGCTCTCAAAAAAAAAAAAAACCCAAAAGAGTACAAGATCAGACAACAGGCTGCCTCCCCGACCTTAGTTAACATGCTACGCACACACAAATCGAGCCTTTTGATGGCACTTTCTCCTCCCCAACCACCCAATTCTAACCCTTTTT
This sequence comes from Bramus lutescens, assembly GCA_001685075.1. NCBI lineage: Eukaryota > Metazoa > Chordata > Mammalia > Rodentia > Cricetidae > Bramus > Bramus lutescens. Next base: position 89,495 of record LOEQ01003317.1, read on the forward strand.
CTCTCAAAGATTCTCCCGCCTATCGCCTGAGGTGTGGTACTTGAAATGTACGTGCCCCACAAAGATACCCGGTTCCGCCTGAACAAATCAACTCCATGCAGCACGCCCCTGTCCCTATGCCTCTGTAGCCGTACCACACAGGACATCCTGAGATCACATTTACAGGTTTGTCACCCATTCACATGGGGGAGGTAAGAAACTTGCCAAACTCTTCCTTCCAGTCTTAGCCTGTGACCAGGTACTGGGACTCGGTAGAAGAATTTGACCAAGTACTAGGACTTAGTAGGAGGATTTGGATACAAACGATGTTGAGTCTTAGGGTATGGCGGGTTTGCCTGTGAAACTATTGCGTTTCACGAGGTTCTTTTATTTCCGTTATAGGAATGTTTAGATTTTTAAAAATTTTTTTGATCCAAGAGATTTTAAGAAACATATATTTGATCCATGTTCTGAGAGTTACCTCCCCCAAATCAGCATAGTATTCTTTCATGTTTGAATGTCTGTAGTGTCTGTATTGGCACCCCTTTTATTTATTAAAATTGATAACTTGTATTCTCCTGATATTGGTAGGGGATTATGTTAATTTTCCAAAAACTGTTTTATTGAATTTTTGTATCATATATTTGATAGGAACTGCTCTCCTTCCTTCCATAGTCTTCTCTTTAAAACTGGTTTGTATGTTTCTCTTTTCCCCTTGACATTTTTTCTAAGATAACCATTAGAAAATATATTTTCTTTTGTTAAGCTATATGTACAAATTTTCATCTATCATATGCTATTGTTATTCTATCTTAAGTATTTGTCTATTTTATACTGTAAATTTTTTCTTCCAAACATGGGAAATTTGACATTTTCTTACCAATTTCCTTCATTTGAAATTTATTTTCTAACTTCCTAAATTTGATTATTGTTCAGCTATATTATGTTTTATTTCAAGCTTAATTTCACTTTTATCAGAGAAACAAACATTTAACCTTTTTGAAATCTGTTAAAACATTATAGCTCAATGTTGTGGGATATTTGTACGCTGTATAAAGATGTATTTGCTGTGATTGGCACAATAGTTAGGCAGGAGGTATAGTCAGAGCTTCTGGGTAGAAAAAGGAAGAAGAGGAGAATCTAGGCACACAGGAGACATGGGAGAAGCAGGAGAAGGTGGTACGTGACAGCATAGATTAATAGAAACCGGCTCATTTTAGTTATAAGAGCTAGTTAGGAATGAGGCTAAGCTAAGGTTGAGCTTTCATAATTAATAATAAGTCTCTGTGTTGTTGTTTGGGAGCTGGCTGGCGGGACAGATGACAGCTCGTCACAGTCTAGCACTGGGAAGTCTGGTATGTGAGTTTACCTCTTCTCTGTGACAAAATGCCTGAGTAAAGCAGCTCCGGGGAGGAAGGGTGTGTTCCAGCTCATGGTAGGAGGGGAAACAGTTCATCCTAGCTGGAAGTCAGGGCAGCAGGAACAGTCATGTAGCATCTGCCGTGTGGAGCCACGCAGGTGAATCCTCATGCTCAGCCTGCTTTTCCATCCTGTTTAATTCAGGGCCCTGGCCCTGCTTCTCTGCCTCCCCTCTCCTTTTCACCAAGCTCAGGTCACCAGCCCATGAAATGGTGCCACCCATATTTAAGGGGGTTCTTCCTACCTCTGTTATTCCAGTCCAGGAACGTTGTCACTGATGGGGGTTCATTTCCCAGAGGTCTGTTGCCATGGTAATTCTAGATTGCGTCAAATGGATACAATTATCCACTGCATTTGGCGATTATCCTGTTTGCTTGAAAAGAATGCTCTTGTTTAGTGATGGATGGATCTACGTAAGGCAATCCCTCTAATTTTTTTAGAATGTTTCTCAAATTCTCTATATTTGGGTTCATTTTAAAATTTTGTTCTGTTTATCACTCAGAAGCAATTGGTAGAAATCAAGCGATTTTTTTCTTTTCTGTGTATGTATATTAGTGTGTGCTTTTATAGTATGTTACCTTTTTATGAAATATCTCTTTATTTGTGCTAGGCTTACTGACCTTCAAAATCACTTTTATTTTAGAATAGTTAGATCAGTTATCTTTGGATTGTAGTTGCATTATGTACCTTTTTCCATAATTTTTTCTGGCTGTCTGGGTTTTGCAATATTTATATTCTGTAAAGCGCTTATCTCAGGATTCTGATTTTTTTCTGTATACACAGTAATAATTTATCATTTTAATTGGACTATTGGATTCATGTTTGCTTAGTGCCCATGACGAAATATTTTGGGTTAGATATAACCGCTGATGGTTCTCTACATGTGCTTTTGCCTTCTTTTAATTATTCTGAATTGGTTTCCTTCGTCTTATTTTTATCTGCTTTCTAAGACGAGATCTCATATACTCCCGGCTGACCTCAGAACTGCGTTATCACTGGGATGATCATGAACTCCTGACCATCCCACGTCTCTCTCCTATGCTGGGATTACAGGCATCACATCCCTTTAATGCCGCGCTGGGGACTCGAGCCCAGGCTCAGCACTCAGTGGCTGCCTCGCAAGCACCGCTCCTCCAGCTGAGTCACAGCCCATGCCAGCCACGTGCTCTAAGTTGCTTTCTTGCTTTTTCCTGGAATAGGGATGTGTTTATCTTGGATGCGTTGAGATGCACCTGCTCTTTCGCTGCTTCTCGGACAGTGCAGTCACACGGTACCACCTTCCCTCCTCTTCTCTTGGGTTTCATCACTTCCTCCATGCTTTTCAACAACACAAGCGCTTGCCATTTTTCTTCTTGCTAAGCAACACTTAGTGGAATTCCCACACTGCTCCCACTGGCAGTGATTTTCTTTTCTCTGCATTATGTTGTTCCCATCTGAGATCATTTCCCGGAGGTGCCCTTTTCTTCACAAAGCATTATTTAGGCTTGCTTTTGGCAGAGAGCTCTGGCAAGTGAACTCTCCTGTTTTTGTTTGTCTAATCCAACCATTATATTGCTTCACGGGGGTATCTCCACTAAATGTAGAAGTATAAATAAATCTCTGGCTGTTTGTGGTGTGGTGACTGTGTGTGTGCAAGTGCGTGTTCACAGGTGTGCGTATACGTGTGTGTAGAAACATGTGGAGGCCAGACGTATGTGTTGGATGTCTTTCAGCTGCTCTCCACCCTATCTTTTGAGATCAAGTCTCTGACTGAACCTGGAACGCACCAGTTTGGCTAGACTGGACGGTTAATGGTCTCAGATGAGCCACCTGTCTCCGTCACCATGGCACCGGGGCGACAGTACAGATACACACTGTCCCACTCAACTTTGCCTGCAGTCTTGTTTATCAAGTACTTGTCCTACTGGGCCATCTCTTCTTCCTGTGTTCCTGTAGTCATCTCCTTTATTGTCTTAAAGATGTTAATCATCCTTTTGAATTCCAGAATTCGGCTTTAATCTTGAAAGATCAACTGTCAATCTTGTTTCCAAGGAGAGCACCTTTTATATGGACATTTTAAATACTTTCCCCTTTGTGTTGCTTTCATGGGTTTGGGTATACTGTGTCTTGATGTGCTTTTTGCACTGATCCAGGTTGATCTTTATAGCATTTCTTGACTCTCACATTCCAGTAAATCTGTTATCATGGTAGGGTCGATGCTGAGGAAACCCCCAGACTTGCAGCCAAGCTGGGAAGAAACATGAGTGGCCTCAGCACCTCCCTGGTACCTGCTTCTCCAGTGACCACTGTCTTGTAGGACTGAACCTTCAGTTGACTTGAACTGACAGGCACATAGCTGGGTCAGCGAGTCGGCGAATCAGAATCATGTGTTCGTTCATTTAGTCACAATATGCATTCGTTGTATAATGCTATTCTCCCCTCTACCCAAAGTTTACTTCTACTTTGTCCAACCAAACTTAGCAATTGGAAGATGTCAGACCTAGCCAAAGGTTGACACCCTCATTTCTTTCTCCAAGGTATATTTATGTTAAACCACAATCACTTCAAAGTCCCATGTGATTCTCGTGGGTCCTCTCCCGTGTGACATGGCTCAACCATGGCTAGGAGAAACATGACTGGTAATAGAGTCCTATACCCACCTGAGACCTGTTCCCGGGTGTCACCGCAGTGTACCAGATTTGGAGCTGTGGGTCAATCCTACCCCTGAGTTCCTTCTCCACTCCCTACTGGAAACACTGGGACTTGGACTCTCCTCCCCTAGCCTCAAATGTGGAAGCAGTTTTGGAAAGAATTGGTCATTCCCATTCTAACCAGAAAGCCTTTCCCAGACAAACATTGCCTTGACTTTGTGCTCTTGACCGGCAGCTAACTCTTGGGAAGAAGTAAGCTAGGGCTTTCATTTAACTGTGGAAATGCAGAATTTTCCACAAATACATTAAACCTTCAGTGGTGGATCATGATTATTAGGGTATTATAAAAAGCAACGCCCAATTTACAAAAGACCAGTTCAAGTACAATGCATTAAAGTTGCATTCTGCAAAAAATTCAATTTATATGTGTGAAGAGTTTTCCTTGGAATGAAAAAGAAGCAATATTCAGAGAACTACATAAAATATGCCACCAAAATGGTCACTCTCTAACACACACACGCACACACACACACACACACACACACAAGAGAGAGAGAGAGAAACAGGCCTATAGACACATGCGTCAAAATGTTAATAATTCTATTTTTTTTCTTTTTTTAAGCTGTCTATCTTAAAATGTAGTTGCTTCTTAACATGGGTTAATTTTTCTTTGCTTTTGAAACCACCAACCACCACACAAAATGCAAATACCAAGAAGCTGTTGGCTTCAACAGCACATAAATTTGCTCACTAAATTGCTCCCTATCAGCGTAATGGCAAGCCGTCCATTCTCTTCATAATGAGCTATTTCATTTTTCTCTAGGATGGGCATAATCTTAAATTCATCTTAATCAAGTTTCCAAAATTAAGCAGCAGCAAGGCCTGCTTCCCTCTGGCTTGCTGCAAGTGTTATCAGCAAGTCTCTAATGAGCAATACAGCTTAACACATGCGAGGAGTGGAAAGTCTGGGAAATAACAATTGAGTGGCTTGCCCAGGCTCCCATACCTACAACAGGGTCTTCCAAAATCACTCCCGTGTCCATAGCAGCCAACAGGCTCATACATGACCAGGTCTGCTTGCCCAGCTACAAATGCACAAGGCAGCTTCACAAAGCATCTTTGTTTTTATTTCGTTATTCAGGACCACAATGCCCCTCCATCTTGTGTTTAGCAAAAAGCTAAGCAGCAAATGAAATAAAAGAAGAAAAAGAGAATACCCTTGGTGGTCCCAGTGGTCAATGGAGCTAGTCTTCCCTCAAAGCAAAGGCTGAGGTCTGATGGAAAAGCAAAAGGCAACAAGGACAAAGAGGTGGTGGCAGCTGTCACACTCTTTTCTCTAAGACTATTGCTGCACAGATGTGAGACGGTTAAGTGAACACTGTTGTTGACTTCACACCAAATAGCTCAGAATGTTTTCTGATTCACCCAGGACCGTAAGTGAAAAGCAAAACAAGGACAACAAAACCGCCCTGATCTTTTCCTCTTTGATCCTGGGTAGAACCGAGCAGGTCTGATGAAATAGGGCAGAAGGAAGAAGGGAATGGAAACATCCCTACGTAGGTAGATGTTAAAGTTTCTCTTCGGTGCTTGAGGGGAGGCCACCCAGGGGTCCATGGCACAGCCTCGCTGCAGAATGCAATTACATCAGGCACTTCACGACTCACAGAGCCTGGTGTTTACAAAGTGAACTGCATTTGTGACCGGAATATTAATGACTGCTATCGCGCTCGTCCTCTGATGATTGATTCTCTAGCAAGTCATTTCATTAAAAGTTGTCATTTCAAGGCAGGCAATGAAAAGAAGCCTCATTCCGACGCTAGATAATTTTTCCTCTTAACATTTTTAGTAAGCTCTATTTTCTGTCAGAACGTCTACTTTTGAAGTTCAATGTCTTTAATAATTATCAGCTATGGGGCACTGCAAAACACATAAGATCCCCAGACATGCTCTTCTTACCTAAGTTTTTAAAGGTACTTGAATTAGGGTAAAGGAAAGATACTTATTTTGATATGTTTTTGACCTGAGTGAGGTCATGACGTTCCTGAGGCCCAGGCAGAAAGTTACTGCAGGTTCAAGGTCATCTTTTCCTATAGTGAAACAAGCTCTTTGAAACAGTGTGTGTGTGTATACATATGTGTGCATGTGTTAGTCTATTACAATATTTTATACACACACACACACACACACACATACACATTAAAAGACTCACCCTATAGTCAATTGCATACAGTCTTCTGAGGACAGGAGGCTGGAAATAAGTATTTTTTTCTTTACAGTTATGGGTGATTTGTATGCCTGCCAACATACCGTTATCACTGCTCTAATTTTTCAAAGAAAAAAAAATTCCTTAAGAACCAACTAGCTGAACAAATTAGAAAACTCAGTACTGGAAGAATTGCCTTACCACCATCGGTAGGTTGACCTAAAGAGCTTTTTACTGGAGACAAGCCTGCCCACAGTCTTCCAGAGAGGTGCTCGAAGGCCAACTTGACTTCATTAACTTAGAAGGCAGGGAGACATATTCAAATGAAGTTCCATTTAATGATCTTTTCAATTAAACATAGGATACTTTACATTCTATATTTAGCCTTCCAAGAAACTGCCTGCCTGAAGTTCAAGCCACATTCAATTGATGGCGAGAAAGCCTAGCATAGACAGTAGTATAGCTGGAAATGGACTCTCATGTCTACTCTCCATACCNCCTCCTCCCCCATTCTCCATTTCTGCACACCACCCCCACCCCCAGCACACCTCCAGGCAACAAGGAATTCCATCCAGAGGAAGGAGAGATAGCCATAGAGTTCGTTTCCCCCAAATGAGGGAAGATGACTTGGCCAGGATGTCCCCAGTATGACTATGTGTGTCTGTGTCACACAGAAATCTTTAGCAAACTAATCTAAACATGGTTTCCAGCCTGAACTCAGTATCGTTGGAATAGTCTAAAGAGCTGGAGGCTAAAAATGCTTATGTGGGCACTGGAGAGATGGTTTGGTAGTTAACAGACTCAAGCAGTTCCTAAATCCTACATCAAGGAGCTCACAACTTCTGGTAACTCCAGGTCCAGGGGATTCAACATCCCCTTCTGGGCTCCCATGGGTACTTGCTCTCATGCACACGTACCTGCACACAGAAACACACACATACATATAATTAAAATAAATATCAATATTTTAATATGCTTATATGATTCCCAAATACAGCCATTCTTGGGCAACAGTAAGTACTTAAGACAACGAGGCACAAGGATCACCATGAGTTTGAGGCCACCCTGGCCACATAAAGAATCTTAGGTTATATACAGTTACACAATGAGACCTTGTCACGAACAAAATTAAACAAAAGAAAATAACTCATCCTACACCAATGATAATTCCTAGAAATATAATCTCAATTTTATATCTTATATTGTTGATTTAGGACATTTTTATAATCAAAAAACAAACATAGCTTTTTACTAGTTAATGTTCTTCTTTGAACTTTTTCTCCCATGATGAAAATGCCATGTGTTGTCAGTTCTAGACCCATGACATCGCCCTATTGGCTGTGCAACAGGACAGCGTGGAAAGATAAGCCAAGCGTCTCCACACTGGGTAACACCAACTGTCAGGGCTTCTTGTGCGCAACACATTTTTGCTAATAATTTATGAAAAATCATTGCTCTACAGACCTGACCGTGCTGTCTTGGGGAGGACTGTGGAAGGACTTTGAAACTTTAGGCTAGAAAAGTCATTGAATGTTAAGAGGTCAGTGGGCTGTTCTGTAGGAGCTTGGAAGATGAGACTGTTGAGAGAGGTGGGGATAATAGAGGCCTGGCTCGTAATTGTCAGTCAGGTCACCTGTGTGAAGACTCTGGTTCTGGTCAGCTGGCACTGAGAACCAGCTGTGGTTAAGAGATCAGAAGTGCTAAAGCAAAACCTTTGTTTTGCTGGGACAATGGATGCTGGTCAGCTGGGATTGAAGAATCAGCAGTGATTTAGAAGAGATCAGCATCACTGAGGTGAAATCTGGGAAGTGTTTTTCCCAGGCAGCACATGCGAGCAGCGTTCCAAGGGTGGCCATGTTTGTACCTTGTGCTGGCAGCCAAACTTGGTCACGTGTAAGAGTCACTCAGGTGTTACTGGTTTGGAAGGTGTGGAAAGCCACTGAGGCTCGGCACTGTGAGGGGCCAGGGTGGTCCACTGGCAAAAGTGCGACCTCGGTAGCAGTTGAAGCCCCAGGAGAGAAAATGTAGTGGGAAGAAGTTGAGCTTCGACAACATGAAGAGAGGCTACCAGTAAAAGTGCAACCCACTTGCATCAGAGACCCACGCATTGTGGAGATGCCAGGATTATACGACGGCCACCAAGAACAGCCTCAGCGGTAAAGTGGAGCCTGCCAGAGCCTCTGCAGGCTGTGTGCGCTCCAGAGGACAGAGCCGAGAAGTGACCCAAGGCCTTTGGAGGGCTTCGAAGATGGAAGCTTGTGAGTGAACCCAGACATTGGGCCTTGAGTTATTTACACTATTGGAGTTTTGTTCAGATTGTGTCTGTGTCCTGCTTCTTGCCTCTTGAAGTAAGAAAGTATTTAACTTAATTCTGATTTTTACAGCAGCCCACAGTTGAGAGATTTTGAACTTTTAGAGAAAACTTTGGAATTTTTAAAGAGACTGGATATTTTAAAGAGAATGGACTTTGAACTTGTAAAGACTGTGGGAATGTCTAAATTTATTTGTTTTATATTGTGATATTAATGTCAATGTGTCATTTGGGGAACAAATGAGAAAGAAACAGTTCTAATTGAAAAGCAAAATGTTTGCACATCAAGTTGGCAAGAGGTCACTTGTGCTGGCTAGTTTTATGCCAACTTGATACAAACAATAGTCATCAGAGAGGAGGGAGGTTCCATTGAGAGAATGCCTTCATAAGATTGCAAGATCAGACTGTAGGCAAGCCTGTAGGGCATTTACTTAATTAGTGATTGAGCGGGGAGGGCCCAGCCTGTTGTGGGCGGTGCCATCTCTGGGCTGGTGGTCTAGGGTTCTATAAGAATGCAGGCTTAGAAAGCCACAGTGGGCAACAGTAAGTGGCTCTCCTCCGCAGCTTCTGCATCATCTCCTGCCTCCAGGTTCCTGACCTTGATGCTTTTGATGACAAACTGTCCTATGAAACTGTGAGTGAAATAAACTCTCTCCTCCCCAAGTCGCTTGTGGTTATGTGTCTCATCACAGCAATAGTAACCCTAAGACAGATGGAAAACAAGGTGTGGGCCTGGAGGGATGGCGCCATGGCTAAGAGTGCTCGCTGCCTTTGCAGAGCATCCATGATTGGTTTTCAGCACCTACATGGCTACTCACAACCACCTGCAACTGCAGTTCTAGAGGAACTGACTTTCTCTTCTGTCCTCCATAGATACTCATGTGCACAGTGTGTACTGACACAGAGACACATGCAACATATTAAAATAAAAGCTTCAAAATAAGGAGTCGAGGTAACTTCCAGGTTTTTTTTTTAATTTTTTAACTGACTTGCAGATTCTGCTGTTTTGCTACAGAGGTATGGTTGGATGTAATCAAAATTTCAACATGTGTTTTGTTTTCAACTAATTGACAGTGTGTTTGTTGGTTTTGTCAAATTGATAGAAACTTAGATGTATGGGGAAGAGGGACTCTCAGTTTAGGGATTGCCTCCATCAGACTGGCCTGGGGGCCGGTCTATGGAACCATTTTCTGGAATGTTCCCACCTTCATTCCTACCCTGACTTCCTTCAGTGATGGACGGATTCCTGGATTGAATTGAAATCAGCCCTTTCCTCCCGAGTTGCTTTTGATCATGGTGTTTATCTCAGCCATAGAGCCCTACATAAGACACTGCCCGGTGTGTGCTGTTCTTTGAACACCTACTTGGCATCCTCTAAGCTTTTGGCTTTGATTAATTTTAGAAAAAGCTGCTACTACTTGAAGCATCTTTTTTCCTTTCTTCTTTATAAGGACCCCTAATGATTTTCCCCTAGTCCTTGGAAACCCTGAACGGTGTGTTCCTGAATGGACTACTTTCATTTCTGTTATTTCCATGGTGCGTCCTCTCATCCTCATGGGTTGCTTAGAATCATCTCGTGGTTTCCAGTTTGCTGCCTTTCCTGTTGAGTCTTTATCATAGCAATCATAGTTGTTTAGAATTCTCTGTGAGGTTTTTCCAGCTCCTATATTATGGTGACATCTCATTCTGTTGTTTTGCTCTTGCAAGTGTGTGTGTGTTTATGCATGGGTATAGGGATGCATATGTATGTTTGGGGGTGGTATATGTGTATATGTGGGAATACATGTATGCTCAGACCACAGGAGGACACTAGGTATCTTTCTCTGTCATTCACCACCTTAATATTTAGAGAGGCCTCTCACGGGCTGCGCATGTAGGCTGGTGGTCTTCTGGGGGTGCAGGTGTGCATGTGGTGATGCCTGGCTTTGTATATGCGTTCTGGGGACTGGGACTCAGGTGTTTGTGCTTGGCTGGCATTTTCTCTTAACCACTGAGACATCTCTCTTGACCCCGATCTTAAACTTACACACATCCTCTGGCGGGCCAAATATTTGGATCTTCTGAAATCACCAGCCGTAAAATGATTGGTTGGCTATCTCCTAGTAATAGCTTCATACCTGGCCAAAGCCCGTTTATCATCTTGCATGCAGATTTACCAAGAACTCGGGAAAATGGGTGGCCAATTGTCCACTCTAAAATTTTAGGCCAACTGGTCTTTCATTTTCTATGCCACTCTGATTTTTAAAAACTGATACAGACTTTAAACTAATTTTTAAAATTCAGTTTACAAAATAATGCTCTTTGCTATGGCATTTTTTATGCATTTATGGTACTGTGTTCTTATTGGTTCTCATAACCTTTAAAGACAAGGTCTTTCTTTCTTGTGGTGGTTAAATTTGAAATTCAACTAGGGTGAAAAAAGAAAAACACCTAGGACATCAGTGTGGCACATGTCTGGGTACATCTGTGAGGTTGTTCTCCCAGAGAGTTTTGAGTGAGGAGGCAAAGAACCCACCCTCAGGGTGGGCAGCAGCCAGGTACCCCAGGCTGAATAAAAACAGAAAAAGGCAAGGTTAAAAGGCCAAGTGTCAAAATTCCCTTTTCTGCTTCCTCAACTACACCAGCCTTGCGCTCATGCCAAGATGCATTCCCCACCGTGCCGGACTGGATATCCTCAAGTCGTGGGCCCATACAGAGCCGCCTTCTCCCTCCTTATTATCTGTCTGATGTGGTAATGAGAACAGTAACTTACACATTGCTTTTCTGGATTTTCCTGGTGCAGTCTGAGGACATATATCACACACCATTTCCTGCCGTGACCTACTGTCAGCAGCCTGTTCAGAAGGAAAGATGGCTGACCCACACTTTAGAATGCAGCCCTGAGTGGCTCCTACCAAAGCTGAGGTAAGTTCCCACATGATCCGTTTTCATCTACCTCTATTGCCTACACTTTAACAAGCATCTTTCCATGTGAACTGGCTGAGTGTCCTTGTCAATACTCAAATAATTGATTTTGATGATTTTGATGCAATCATGCTAACCAATGATGGGTCATTTCACAACCACAAGAAGGGTCAGCATTTGGGCTTGGCAGATACAGGCACTAACTGCCAAGCCTGATGACCAGAGTTCAATGTCCAGAACCCACCTGATAGAGAGAAAAGACTATTCTTAAGTTACCCTCTGGTCATATGTCCACTGTGACATGTGCTCATACACAAACACCAAACACACATACACATACACACATGCATCCATGCATGCACACGAGATGAATCAATAAAATGTAATTTAAAAAAATTTTGAAGGCTGTCTTAGAAATGCAGACAGTGATACTGACAGGCAGGGAGTAGCCATTTGTGAAAACTTCCTTCTGAAAATATATCTTTGATCTGTATGAATTTATCTTTTTAATTATAAAGCGCATCATATATTTTGCTCAAGTGCTCTATCTGCTATAAATACATTTTTAATTTTGGTCTTACTCATTTTATGAATTGTTGCTATCATTAGTGTTTTGAGGCAGTTGTAATGCTGAAGTTCATGTGTTGGTTTTTCGTTTGTCTGAACAAGCAGCCTATTGATCAAGGGAGGATATTAAAGTCACCCCCTCTATGGAACTCTTTCCCTTTGTGTCCTGTAGTGCTTGATTTATGAAACTGGGTATGCTTGCATTCATTATATTTTCTTGATGGATTGGTCTGCTTATTAACATGGCTTTTCTTATCCCTTATGACTAATTTTGGCCTGAAGTCTGCTTTGTCAGGTGTACTTGGTTTCAGATTCTGATTGGACTGTCTTTTTTTGTCTTTTTATTTCCGTCGGCTTGTAGTTTTCCCAGTGGTGTGAGTTTCTTGCGGACAGCATAGATGGATGGTTATTTTATAGTCCGTTCAACTAGTCCATGTCTTTTAACTGAAGTGCTATGACAATTCTCATTTGGATTATTAGTGAATGTGATGTGCTACTTTCTCCTTTCTTCAACTTATTTAGGTTTATTGCTGAATTAGTAATATTTGACTCTTAATTCTTATTTGTCTGTTTCTCTGGTGAGATGTGTTCTTTCCTGACTCTTGTGCTTGTATATATCTTTCTTCTACTGGGTTATTATACCTGTAAGTCTCATTTGCAGTGCTGCCTCGGGACTGTGAATTCCTTTAGTTTATGTAGAGGATGTAAGGTCTCCATTTCTCCTTTGATTTTAAAGGATAACCTCGCTGAATATAGTTATCTTTGTTGGTAGTTATTTTTTTTCCCCAGGGCTTCAAATGCGTCCACTCACTCCTGTTCTTTAGTGCCTCTAATAAGACTGCTGCTGTCATGGTGACAAGCTTGTCTTTGTTACCAACTTGGGATCCTTTTCTTACAACTTCCACAGTTCTTTGTCTTGCACCACTGGCATCTTGACCACAGTATTGCTTGGAGAGAGTGTTTTTAATATTATTTGTTTGTTTGTTTGTTTGTTTGTTTATTGTGAGTATTCTACCTGCATGTATGCCTTTATGCCAGAAGAGGGCATCAGACCCCACTATAGATAGTTTTGAGCCACCATATGGTTGCTGGGAATCAAACTCAGGACTCCTGGAAGAGAAGCCAGTGCTTTTAACCCCTGAGCCATCATCTCTCAAGCCCAGCATGGAGAGATTCTTGTCTGCTAATGTACACATGGAGTTCCAAATTCCTCCTGCTCATGGTTGTCCATTTCCTTCTGTAGATCTGAAAAATTCTCTGCTACGATTTGAATTAGTTATCATGCCTTTAGTCTGTATTTCCTCATCTGTACCACAGATTCACAGCTTTGGACCCTTAATCATGTCATGAATGTTGTAGAAATTGCTGTTCATTTAATGATATAGGAATTTAATAATTCCTCAACCTTTAATTTTTGGTATCTTTGATCTAGTACACAGTGATACATCTCAGTATTTGCTGGATTTATTGAAATTTCCCTTCTTAATGATACCACTTGTTCTTTTGTTATAGAATCTCTTTTTCCTTTCTTTCTTTTCTTTTTTACTGAATTTCTCTTCCAATACCTGCTATGCATTAAACATATATATATATATATATATATTTCCAAGTCTCTTTTTACTTTTCTATCACTGTGAAGAGGCACCATGACCAAGATAACTTATAGAAGAAAGCATTTAATTGGGGGCTTGCTTACAGCTTCAGAGGATAAGTCCATGATCACCATGGTAGGAAGCATGGCAGCAGACCAGCAGGTACGGTCCTGGAGCAGTAGCTAAGAGCTTACGTCCTGATTATCATGTCAGAAGCAAGGGGAGCAAATGGGGCCTTGCATAGACTTTTGAAACCTCAAATCCCATCCACAGTGACACACCTTCTCCACCATGGCCACACCTTCTAATCATTCTCAAACCATCCCACCAACTTGGGACCAAGTATTCAAATATATGAGCCTGTGGGGTCCATTCTCATTCAATCCACCACACCAGGTATGTGAAACATATATTATTTATTTAATTTATTACTTTAATTTTTGGTCTTTTGTTGAACCTTCAACTTCAAGTATACAGAACACAAGCTGTACCATTGACCCCCACTGGAAGCAGGGAGTCAATGCATTATTTTATTGGAAAACACGTGCACGCATGTACACACACACACACACACAGCATACAATAATGGCTGGGCTATCTAAATAACTGCCACTCTGATTGGATGGAGTGTCATCCTACAGGGAAGCCCTAAAGAAGGTGCACAAATATTATCTGGAGGAGTTAGAGAGATGAGTACATACATATTAATACCTGAGAGCCCCTGTATTAGGTTTCTTGTCCGTCCTTCCAAGTGTTCATAAATAACAGCATGCAATGTTAGACAAAGAACAACATCCAATGACAGCTGGAGAGCTACCAGTGTACAGTATCTCGTAAAAGATGGGGCTCAGCAGGTTATACTACAATGCCAAGAGGATTTGGGGACTCTCTTTAATATATTATTCATAATATTTATAAACATCACATAGGTTTCTTTCTTTCTTCCATTAAAGAGAGAAAACAGACCTGTTCAATCAGTACCTTGTATGGCTTTCATGTACAGAGCAATAGTCTCGTCACTGGCGGTAGATTGGCAAGCGGTACAGAGGAGATGCATTCTCATATAGTTTACACTGCAGTGGAAAGAGACCAGCTGCCATGGAAACCAATACAACATCCGATGCAAATGGGACCTTAGAGGAAAAAATAAACTAAAGGAATTGAAGATAAAAGTTGCTTTTAAAGATAACCAGTCTAGAGAGTCTGCTCAAGAACTGAATGTTGCAAGCTGAGGGAATAATTCTGGGCAAACAAAATGGAAAAGCCCACAGCCTCAGAGAGATCTACACTAGGTATACATGAAGAGTCAGTGTGGCTGCAGTACAGTAAGGGAGGGGGGAAAATTAGGCAGGCGTCAGGTGAGAGCTGCAGACTCCTCAGCCTTAGTGAGGACGTCACATTGATTTAAGAGTAGCAGGGACGAGTCATGATACACAGACCAAGGAAAACAACCCCTGAGTCTTCTGTGCTAACTCAAGTACAATGGTGATATTGCTGACGATCCCAAGAAGGAAAAGGGAGGGAGGGGCCAACGAGACGGCTCAGTGAGCACAGACCCCTGTCACATCACCCAAGAAGGACTGAGAACTGGCTCTTGCAAGTTGTCTTCTGGCTTCCATATGTAGGACATGTCACATGCTTGCCCACATCAACTAGTGCATGCGAGCACGCACATACACACACACAGTAAATAAAATGCAATTGACATAATAAAAAGGCAGTAATTTTTTTAAAAGGAGTGGCTTGTCAAACAGGAACTGCCTTCCTCCCAAGCCAATGGTATTTTGCCACAGAAGATGCTTCTATTTCATTTAGCTAGAGATACTCATTTCTCTAGAATGTCTCATGGATGTGTGTGAACAGCGGGTCTCTTGGTCAAAGCAAAAGAAGAAAAATCTCCCAAACCACTAAAGCAATATCATCGCAGCCTAATTACAATAAGGTTGCATTTGCCTTTTGTTTGGAAGCCCTGGGGATCAGGGACTCTGGGCCCACAGAACTAATGCTTAACTGGTACCTTTGACTGCCAATCGCCAGCCTTACCTTGTGAGACTCCCAGATACTTTGAAATCTCAAATTGCTGCTTTTCTGCCTGCTGGGTGCTGTGAATTGGAAAGAGCTCATCATTTGTCTTCCTCCGCATGCCTGAGGTACTTCATGGATGCACATTCATTTCGGAGCTGCTTCCCTTCTGCTGTGGGGGACTTCTAAGTCCCAAAGGTCAACAGACAGTCTTGGAATAGGTAGCTTTATTCATCTTGGTAACAGCGGGGAAGGAAATAGATAGAAAGAGCCTGCTGGCAAGAGGACACAAAACGGGGGGACAAAAAAACAGAAATGGCAAGGTAATTTCATTTTGTATTTTTGGGCAAAGAAAGAAAAGGAAAGAGTCCTGGCGTCATCACCCTAATCACTTGCTTGGCATTTGGGAACCTTGCTGTGCCAGTCACAAAGAATGTTGATGAGTCTGACTGTTATCACTTCAGCCCAACCAGTGATGGGTTCAGGACTCTGCAAACTTCAGGCTAGCCATCCAGAAGCTCCCTTCAGATTCAAATGCTATCAAAGGGTTCATGTTGTCCCCCTTTTCTTTCTAAAATACTAAATCCCTCCATCCTCACAAACATAACTTGAAGGACATGGGTGGGTTGGTCCTGGGTAACATTCCACAAATTGGGTATATACGGAGTGAGAGAGATTGTTTGGTGGTTAAGAGCAGTTGCTGCTCTTGAGGAGGACCCAGGTTTGGTTCCCAGCACCCATAAGGCAGCTCACTCCACTTGCAAGGAATCCAACAGTCACTTCTGGCCTCTGTAGGCACTAGGCATGCACATGCATGCAGGAAAAACACTCATACCTATAAAATAAAAAAATAAATTTTTTTTTTTTTTAAAAAAAGGGCGAGTAGGGCAGCACCTCAGAATCCCTGAAGATGGTTTCCAGGAACTCTGTAGATGCTTAGATTTGCAAATGGTCAAAGATCTGTTGTAGAAAAGCATACAACCTGAGTTTAAGCCACACACACACACACACACACACACACACACACCCTCACTGACACAAAATACACGCTGTGTAATTGTTACGATGCATTGGTTAGTGAACAATGGCATGAAAAACAGGTTTACCGTATTAGTAACCCAGCAGGTCTTTGTCCCATTACTTTTGATGCATGATTTGTTGAACCCCTGGGTACGGAGCTCCTGGTGTGGAGGGCTACTCTGCTTGGTTTGTGACAGACAAAGCAAGAGAGGCGATAGAGTGGAGATAGACTTCCTGGGTTCCAGCTCCAGCTAGCCTACTCCTTAGTTCGATGGCCATGTTCCTCAACCCCAAAGCATTCACTCCCTTATCAGAGAATAATAACAGCACATTCCCAAGGTCACAGAGAATTAACATGGGTACACTCTCTGCAGCCTTGTTCCCCGCAATGTCACGTGTTCCACATACAAGTGGGTTCACTCCCTTCCTCTGCCCCTTCCACTTTACTAGAAATCTGCTGGCTACTATCCTACTGTGGGCTGAATGGAGACACAGATGTCATCTGATTATTAACCTCTGGTGTTGCCCATGCTTTCTGGAAGTCCCAGCCAGACCAAGACTCAGAATTACTGACTCCACATGCCATCAGTCCCCAGCCAGAGTAAGGAGAAACTAGAATATCGGAGGGAACTTGAGCAGGCTACCCCAAACTTCCCAGAATGTGTCCTAAGCATTTTGCATTTTCTGACCCTAATCGCATCCAAGAAGGGTTTTGAAGGTCAAGATAAACACTCAGGACAGTGTCCTGTAGAGAGTGAAGGTGCTCACATGACTAACGTGCTCACTGCCGATTGGCTTCTGGCAAGACAATATGACTGAGTCTAACATCTACATGGCTGTCAATTCAAGAACAAAAGAGTCAAACTATTTCTAATAATGACACGGAACAGGAAATTTCTACCAGTAAAACCAGAGCTTGAAATGACTGTAAATTCCAACAGTATGATTCATTTTGTGGAGAAAGAATTTGGAAATAATTGCAGTGTGTGGGAGGGAATTTATATAAAGCTCCTATTGACTCAAATGCACACTGGTAGGAAATGAATTTTTTAGATTATGGTCCTTGTATCTTACCTACTTTGAGCCAAAGAAATAATGGGGAATCTTTGATGACATCAGTGGGGTTACTGTTTAGGGTGTCTCTGGTGTTTTTATTGAATTGGCTTGGTTTATGGACATTGGTAGTTTGACTGCATGTTTGTCTGTGTGAGGGTGCCAGATCCCCTGGAACTGGAGTTACAGACAGTTGTGAGCTGCCATGTGGGTGCTGGGAATTGAATTCAGGACCTCTGGAAGAACAGCCAGCTTTCTTAACCATTGAGCTATCTCTCCAACACGACTGCTTGTTTTGCAGTGGTTACTTTCATTGTATCCTTGTGAATGAACATTTCTTTTTCTTTTTTTATTTTTTTTTCAATAAACCCTGACGACACTAATAGGAAAAGGAAGGAAAGGACACCTGTCACTGTTCAGGGGTAGTTCTGATTCTGGAATGCTGAGACCCATCTCCCCTTACCTAAGCTAGGACCTCCCACGCTCATCAAGCACCCTGCTGAATACATGCCCCACAAGGAAGTGGTAACATCACTTGGTGCAGGTAGATGAAGCTACCTTCCCCTTAGATGAATTGGAGCCCCTGCAAGGTCAGGCAAAAAGTGTCAGGAAAGCCTTCTTAACCCAAGAAAAGACTTGTGTCCGTACATGTGGGAAGCTCTTAAAGCGCCCAGTGAAGCAGGATTGGTTTGCACTCAAGTTCGGTTTTGTCTGTAATAAAGCCTTTGCCTATTGGAATGTAAGTCTCCTGAAAGGAAAAGTATACTTTCTGGCATTTGTTGGCCAATTGGACTTCTAAATCAAAATGCTGATTTCTGCAGTTTTTAATCCTTAATTGCCATAATCCAATATCCAGTCATTTTCCACTCTGGCTTTTCCATCATTCACGGAAACAGCTTTTTGTGGTTGATGTATCTCACCTATCTTGGCTTGTGCACATAAACATTTTATGTGCACATCTAAACTCTAGCCTTGAGTATGATGGCTAGATCTTCAAAGCAGCTTAGAAAGTCCCATCTTAGAAAAGGAGGGGACAGGTTCTGTGGTGGGTAAGAGGGAGACTAGGGAAAACCCAAGGACTTCATTTTCTAGGGCCGTTACAAAGCAAAGCATTTCACATTTAGCCTAAATGACCTAAATTTGTGCAAACCACCAATGGTGTGTGTGTGTGTGTGTGTGTGTGTAACCTTAAACCAGAATTTGAAATTAAGGTTAAGAAATTTAAATACCCTGAAAACTTTTTTTTTATAGAACCTGCCTCATTGGTTTTATTAACAGTTTATGTAGTATAGGGAAAAACTATCAGTCTTCTTCAAAGATGATGCACGTGTGTGTGTGTGTGTGTGTGTGTGTGTGTGTGTGTGTGTAACCTTAAACCAGAATTTGAAATTAAGGTTAAGAAATTTAAATACCCTGAAAACTTTTTTTTTATAGAACCTGCCTCATTGGTTTTATTAACAGTTTATGTAGTATAGGGAAAAACTATCAGTCTTCTTCAAAGATGATGCACGTGTGTGTGTGTGTGTGTGTGTGTGTGTGTGTGTGTGTGCGTGCGTGTGTGTATGCATGTGCTCTATTAGTGCTATGGCTTGATGTGATTCCCCAGCTCCAGCTTTCTATGCTGGGAAACCGGTGCACAGTGTAGCACTGTTGCGACTGGGACCCTCAACAGATGGGAACTGGTGCAATGTCCCTAGGTAACTTGGCTGTGTCCTCAGAAGGGATGAGTGTTCTGAGGGACCACAGTCTTTCTCCATGTTTCCTATCTCAGTCCCTGGTGACTCCTTCCCCTGTGCATGCATGTTGTGGTGACAGTACCATCACTGAGTCAGCAGCCTAATCCAAACCCGTACAATGCGTGTTCCTGTTGAACCAGAAATCCAACCTGCAGACACTAACCCTAAGGAAAGAAACAAATGCAAGACATACAAGCAAGGCTGCCTACTGTGGTACTGGTTACAAATGTTTCAGACCAGTAGCTGCCTCCAAATGGCCAGGACTCAGTAAGGCTGGGCGTGTTCATGAGCTAGAATACAGTGACAGCACTGGTATGTAAACACACTCAAGGAAAGCATCATTACAGCATAACTCAAGTTCCTTGTGTGTACATGCAACATGCAAAATATTCCTAATTGGTGTCTCTGGTGGCAGGGTGGTGATTTATTTATGCCCTGCAGAGAACATGCTCAACAAGGAAAAGCTATTGCTTCAGTAATTGTAGAAACACCAACATAAATAGTTACAAAAAACTGAATCGAGAGAAAGCGTAAAATCTATAGAAAGTAACCTTAGTGTTAAAGTATTAGAAAGCAGACATTTATAAATACAGCGTCGTGTGTGCTTAGACTTTCTACTTCCCACACCAAAGTGGTCTTCAGCTGAGCTAAGCAGTCTGGTAAAGGGTCAATCAAGGGTGTTGGAAAGACGATCTGATGGATAAGAGTACATTGCACATTGCCCAAGCGTGAGGCTCTACCTTTATATGCCAGAACCCAGGTGAGAAGCTGGGCTTGCTCATAGTGTTGTCTCTAATCCTAAAGCTGTGGTGGTGAAGACCGGAGGATGCCTGGGCTCGAACTGTCAGCCTGGCTCCAGGTTCAGCAAGAGACCCTTGTAGTAATAAGGGAGCGGGCCCTGCTTTTCGTCCAGCCCAGCTCCCGCACGGCTAGCTTATACCCCGAAATAACA
>LOEQ01003317.1:121153-139226 GCA_001685075.1 Bramus lutescens
TATATATATATATATATATATATATATATACACACACACACACACACACACACAAAGGAAGTCAGTATCATTCTAATATAAAGTATTTTGAAACTAAATGCATGATAATGCTATATACTTACCAACATTCTAATTAAAAATATCTGCACAACTTTCTAGAAATGGCAAGTGTTGAACTAGAGCAATTTCTAAGTAGAGAAAGCACATAAAAGTTTACCTCAAGTTCAATGAGAAAGGTAATCATGCCAGGTTCTCCCTAAGAGCAAGAAGGTAGACAACATCCTCATGAAAGGTGATTCCTAGCGGAAGCTCTAGGCCCAGAACGAAACTTTCAGTCCACTCCACACTGCTTCCGTCTGCCTCAGTTAAGAAAAGCAAGACCCACCTGAGGCTTCCCAGTGCTTCTGTTTAAATAAGGGTGAGTTCTAGGATGGCCAAGGCTACACAAAGAAACCCTGTCTCAAAAAAGCCAATCAATGAATCAGTCAGTTGGAATGTGTCTCCAAGCAGTTTGATTCTAAGGATTTCATGTTTAAGTTATCAACACTTCAACACTATTTCTGAGGAAGTGGATGGCAGAGAGAGAGGTAGGGAGGGAGAGAGGGAGGGAGAGAGGGAGGGAGGCAGACAGACACACAGAGATTAGGAAAACTTAAAAAAAAAAGTTTAATACAAAGTGTACCATCAGAGCCTCTCATGCCTTGTCGTGACTGTAGTGAGTGCCTTGTAGTATCTACTGTAGTGTGGACACTGGCTCGCTGTCTTCGGTTCTCTGGTCCTTCCTTCAGGCACAAACATTAACAGAGAAATTGCCATTTGGGGAAGGATTGGAGGATGCTGAGGAATTGGAAAAGCCTTTGCTGCTTAGAAACGCTGATTTTTCAGGAACAGCCACCAACATTCGGTTTGCTCTGCTCACCTCTGGGCCTTCCACCCTTGCTTGAATGACAAGGCCAGTGTCCTACTGGACACATCTTTCTGGACTGGTTCTTTTCTGGTTCCCCAAGACAGCTTCACCTTCTTCCTCCCCACATGAAACCACACACAACAAAAATTAACTCCCTAATATTATCAGTCCACAATCTCCATGCTTCCTTCTTTCCCCCATTTTCCTCAGATGCTTCATCCTCGAGGCAGAATGTCAACATTAAAAGCAGAAGTTTTTTTCTTCCAGCCCCCATGTCCTTTACTTCTTCCATCCCACCCTTGAAACATTTTTTAAAGAGATTTGGAAATCCAACATTGAAATGTCCAAATTATAGCTTCCCAGATATTTTGTTCTAGGATGCAAAGCTAAATTTATCAAAAAATAAAAAAGCCTTAACTATGTGCTGTCATGCCTGTGGGAACCCACATATTGGATTCTGTTTCATCTTCTGAGAGTTCAAACCTATTCTTGATCCTCAGGACTGCATAGCTGAGCTGGATGTTTGATCTAAGGTGTGGTTACTAGATGTCTTGATCCTCGAGGTCAGAAAACTGGATGTTTGATCTGGGGCGTGGTTAGTAGGTGTTTTTGAGAGGTAATTACACTAGTTTGTTCTTTGTATCATGGAAGTCTTGCACCATCCCCTTTGGCTTGGAGTATATAAGGGCTATGAGAAATAAATTCAGGCGGATACAGTATTCACTGGATGCTCTCCGGACTCTATCTTTTGTCTATTGACTATTTTTTTTCCTCAGTCCTCACTCCCCCTTTTCAGGCATGCTCAAGCAGGTCGGATGGCTTTACCTGGTTCTAACTTAGGAGGCTGTGACCCTTCCCCGGCACAGGCCCCTTCTATGGCTCTGCTAACTCTATGCTGCCGTCCAAGTGGGGCAGCCACAATCAGCTTCATATACAACCTTCCCGATAATGCAAATAACTCGTGAGTCCTGGATTTATCATAAAGGTTTGGACAAACAGGACCATGTACACAGATTCTGCTAAATATCTTATTTTGAATTTTTTTTTTTGCCTCGTGTTCAAATGGTGCATGGCTACCATCCAGGGAAATGAAGGTACAGAGGTTTGAGTAGAAATTGGTGCTGAGCCAGTGCATGTCAGAATGCCTTTCGTTGGTGTGAAAAGAATGATTCTGATACCTGTGTTTGTTCACCCACTTCATTCTCCAGGTGTCAGACTGGACCTGGGTGGTGATGTTATAGGTCATCTAAGATGAGGCTGACTAGAGTCAATACCGTAGATAGTTTGGCCTCACCAAGATGCTTCTGAAGAGGCAGCCCCCCCACCCCCCTCATTCACAGCGAGCTCCCTGGCTCCTGATAGCCTCTACGGCCTTCCACTCTGCCTTTGCCCAATGTAGAGTTAGCTAGGACACCTGTTTCCCACTGCTAATTTCTGTTGGCATCATTTGCATGCTATGAGTTCCCTGTCACCAAGGCAACCTGGAGTGGTGCCTGAGTTGTCAGAGGCACAATGATCTCTCCATCTGGCCATGCTGCAGCAGTTTCGGGCTTACCCAGACTCTCTCTTCTGGCAGTCAGCAAGACAAACGCCAGAACCATCCCTCCATTGTCTACTTCCTTACAGTGTCTCAGGGACATCATTTACTCCTAGATTTACCAGTCTCCTCGTCAGTCCTGATTTGTTTTCTTCCCCCACTAGATTACCCTTCTGGTCAGTCTGTTGGAGTTCAAAACCAGCAGAAGAAAAAAAAAAGCATATGAACATATGACTCACACAAACACACCTGTTCATGGAGTCCTGTCAATGAATGTGTGTGCTCCGTGGGAGAGGTGGGGGCAGACACAAAAGCTAAATTACCCTGATGGTTGTTAGTTTTCTGGGTATTTTCCATTGACAAAGAAACAGACAACATGCTAATGACACTGTTTTAGTAATGAGATGTAACCTGTGGGAAAGTTACAGGTGGGTAGGGCTACATTAATAGTTTTTGGTCTTTTGATCAATTCATTCATCTTGAAATCCTGTGTATATAACAGCATTTCCATATTTGAGTAAGTAGGAGCTCACCCTTGAATTCCAGATGCATAATTCAGTGGCTCATTGGACATCTGCTGGTGACACTCTCAGGCACTCCGGTGTGGACACGTCCAGTGAAGTCAAGCTTCTGTCTTGCTCACAATCTTATCCTATCTAGCCATTCCCATTTCTGTCAACACAAAAGTTTCCTGTGTCAAAATGTCTAGCTCATTCATGCTTTCCTTTCTCATCATTTGGCACCTAATTGACTTAAACCCTGTGAGCTCTATTTTCAAAATATGTTCAGAATCCAGACAACTGACTAACCTTCCTTAGCCTGGTGCATTACCAACAAATTCGCTATTGTGATTCATGAGGGTAAAGATGAAGCCAGCTCATATGACCTCTGGCAGATTTCCAGTGTCCAAGCCAAAGCCCTTGTGTGGTTTGTAGAGGTCCAGCTAGGCTCACTCTCTAATGGAGTCTTTGTCACCCCTTTGTCTTTGCATTAGTAAACCCTGAATGGCTGTGACGAAATGCCCAACGCAAATGACTTAACAGACAGTGTGATCCATGGACACCTGACTCTCATGCCATCACGGTATCAGGGATGTGCAATAGAAAGCTGGTCACCTCATGACAGAAAAGGAAGCAGAGAGGGAGGAAGAGGACAAGGAACTGTCCCCAGTGATATGCTTCCTCCAGATGGGTCCCACTTCCCGAAGCTCCTACTAGCAGGGGACGAAGCCCCAACATAACATGATGCTTTTCTGCCATGGTGACCATGCCATGCTTCTCCTTTGGGCCTCTGAACTTGTTATTTTCTCCTTGGTAAATTCTTCTTATGAGGTATCCATATGCCTGGCTCCTTGGTCTCTCGTAGACTTTTACTAGGAAAAGAAGGAAAGAGCAGAAATCAAGGAAGGAGAAGGTAGATATATATATATAGAAGGTAGAACTGCTTCAGTTTTAAGAAAGTCTTAGCCACAGACAAACCCAGATGGACCAGAGACAGGGAGGGGTGGGGGTGGGGCAAGGATGAAAGTGAAATCTAGGGGAAGGAACGGAATCAAGTGACCAGCAGTTTTGCTGATAGATTTTATCTCTAAGGCCACGAAGGGTCCAGGTTACATAACTTCCAGTTTTCTTTGCCTGCCTAGATGAGGCGCCCAGACTTGAGCCATGCCTTGGTTGGCCCCTCCAGAGCTCTAAGTTCAGCCTGGAAGAGTGTCTTTTACTGGGTTGTAATTGTAGATAATCACTGAGGGAAACAGTCCCAGAAAGCAGTGATGAAGATGATTAGACTAAGCCCTGGGGCACTGACAAACTCAGGGGGGTTAACATGCTTTTCCAGTGTAATGTTTACACAACATGACAAAAAAACCCTTCCTAAGGTGCCAGCAGCGGCTGTGGAGTATCTATTAGTCCACAGAGTTCTTCTGACTTGTGAAAGTTATTCTAGCATGTCATTCCAGTCCTTATTTTCCTAGTTCTCATAATTCTTACAAATACTCTGGGACTGAAATTGGCCAAAAGAACATCACTACTATTCAAATGTTATCTTAGCTGAGTCTTTAACTGGAATCACTCAAATGTACTTGAAATTGTCTGAAAGTGGATGGGTAGACTCATAAATATAGAAGCCCCAGGTCCTTATTCAATTGTGTTTATTAATGGGTTTCTGTAAAAATGGGCCAGTTGAGAATGAACATCGAAATTCTCAAAGCTGGAAGCTGCTCTTTGATGTTAGCAAACTTTTCTCTGTGTAGTAAAGACTAGACTTTGTATGTAGAAAGACCATTTGCATACACTTTCTGAGACACACATGTGTATGTGACGCTATCACATGGACACTGTCTCCAGAAGGTCTTGCTTCAAATGATACCAAGTTTCAAGTCCATATTGTAAGCTACATACATGGTATATATAGATTAACTTATTTTTGCTTTTTACCTAGATGGCCTTACCTTAAAGAGTACTGTCCTGTTTTTGTGAGGTATGCATGAGTGTGCACATGAGTGTTAAGTCAAAGAATAGCCTATTAATATTGTAAGACGGGGCAGTTGAGTGCAGAATTGGCCTGTCTTCACCAGCTACTGACTGTCACACATGCTAAAGCAAACCTATCGGCATCCAAACTATGTTTAATCTTCTATACCGACCCTAATCGCTCTTAGTGTCTAATGTGTCATGTGCTTACCCGGTGCCTTGGGGTTACACTGCTCTCTGTAAACAGCAGTGGGATTTTGCCCCATAGAAAATATATTTTTTACTCACTCATATGTGGATATTAGATGCAAAGCAAAGGCTAACCTGGCTCCAATACACAGCCCCAGAGAAGCTAGGTATCAAGGAAGAACCTAAGAAAAACACATGATTGCCCTGGGAAGGGGAAATACAAGAGATCTCCTGGACAAACTGGGGGTGGGGGGAAGGGGAGGGGATGGGGAATGGGAACATGAGGTATCTGGATGACGGAGGTGGTGGATGGACAGAAGGAGAGCAATTAAAGATACGCCTTGATATGCCTTGATAGAGGGGGGCCATTGTGGTGTTAGGGAGAAACCTGGTGCTAAGGAAATTCCCAGAAACCCACAAAGACAACGCCAGCTGAGACTCCTAGCAACAGTGGAGAGAGTGTCTGACCTGGCCTCCCGTAATCAGATTGGTGACTACCATAGTTGTCATCATAGAACCTCCATCCAGTAACTGATAGAAGCAGATGCAGAGATCCACAGCCAAGCGCTGGGCTGAGCTCCACAAGTCCAGCTGAAGAGAGAGAAAAGGGCCTATATGAGCAAGGGGGCCAAGACCATGATGGGGAAACCCACAGAAAGAGTTGACCTGAGCTCATGAGTGCTCATGGACTCTGGACAGACAGCTAGGGAGCTATCTGCTTGGGACTGACTTAGGCTCTCTGCATGTGGATGATGGTTGTGTGGCTTGGTCTGTTTGTGGAGTCCCTAGCAGTAGGACCAGGATCTGTTCCTGGCACATGAGCAGACTTTTTGGAACCTATTCGCTATGGTGGAATGCCTTGCCCAGCCTTGGTACAGGTGGGGAGAAGCTTTGTCCTAACTCAACTTGATATGCCAGGCTTTGTTGATTCCCCACGGGAGGCCTTACCCTTTCTGAGGAGTGGATGGGGGGGGGCAGATAAGAAAGGAGATGGTGGGAGGGAATGGGAGGAGAGGAGTGAGGGGAAGCTGTGGTTTGTATGTAGAATAGATTAAAACAATTGAAAGAAAAACACACACGGGGGCCAATGTCTCTTCCCAAAGAGTGCAGGAGAATAAAGGAAAAGCTTTTATTTTAAAAAAAATACTTTTTAACTGGCGACAGAATAGTGGGATTCACTGTGACATTTTTATATATGCATATTACATGCATACATGTAATCTCACAGTCCCAACTCCCTCCCCTTTCTCTTTGCAGTCTTCCTTTGGCTTTCACACCATGAGTTTAAATTTAGAACATGCCGACAAATGCAATGCTTTGTCTTTCTTCCTCCATTGCCCTTTGAACATGAAAATTCTCCCTCCCATTCCCTTTAGACTTCCTCCTTCCCCATCATTGTGTGTGCCTGCTTTTTCTTCTTCTTTTTTTTTTCAGGTTTTTAAATACATTTTAAGTTAGCATACAAAATACCAGGTTTCGAGACGGCATTTTCACAGTATGTCTTATACTTTCTTTGCTCTCCTTCATATATAATCAGTCTTGAACAAGAGTCCACACACAGCACTTGTGATAGCTCTCTTTGTGAGTGTGGCTTGTTTCACTATTAATTTTTGCATGCCAATTTTGTTTTGTTGTTGTTGTTATTGTTTTGGATTTGGTTTTGGTTTTTGAGACAGGTCTCATGTAACCCAGGCTGGCCCACAAACATTATGTAATAATGATGATCTTGAACTTCTGAGCTTCATGCTTCTTCCTGAATGCTGGGATGACAGAATGCTAACCACCCCCCTCCCCCGCTTTTACACAGTTGCAGATCAAACTCAGGATTTCTTGCAGGCCATGTGGGTGGGCACTCTACCATCTGACCCATGTCTCTGGCTCTTGTACATTTGTTCAGCATCCTTCAACTTTGCTGAAAGAATTAGCCACACCCTAAGAGTTTTCTGGTGGCTTCTTCAGTATCTTCTACATATAGGAACATGCCATGCACATAAGAATACTTTGGCCTACTTCCCTCTGTGCACTTCTTCCATGGCTCTCTCCTGCCTTACTATTTCATACAACCTACGGTGTTATTTGAATAAGAGTGGAGAGAGTAGGTACCCTCCCCTCATTCCCGGCTTTAGAGAACATTTGCAGTATTTTCCACAGCCAGGGTAATGTTGCCTATAACTTAGTCATCCATGTCCTTTTCTGTCTTGAGGTGTGTTTCCTGTACTTCAGTTCTGTTCAAGGCTTTTACCATAAGACCTTGGTGAACTTTGTCAATGACCTCTTCTACAACAATGATGACTTCTGTCCTTAAGTCTGTTCATGGCTGTGCTACAATTGATTTGCGTATGTTGAACCATCCTTGATTCCTGAAGTGAATCCCACTTGGTCATGAAGCATGATCATAATATGTTCTTGAATCTGCTTGGCAGCTATTCTATGAAGAGGGTCTTTTTTCCCCACCTGGGTTCATCAGGGACGTTGTTCTATAGTTTTCTTCTTGTCGTTGCTGTTGTGTGCTTATCTAGTGCTAGGGTCAGGAAAAGGTATCTTCGGAGAGAAGAAGCCTTGCCTGTGGAGCATGGTGGCAGATCAGTGTGGAGCAATGTCCACATCTGCACACATGTGGGGCATTCTACAAGAGCATTTAGCAAGGGTGGTGTTTATAGCTATTTCCAAGTTTGCTTTATAGCTCTGAGGTCAGGTGACCTGTAACTGGAGCCAGTTATCAGGTGTTTAAGTGTTCCTGGACTTTCCCAGGGGAGGCTTGGAAAAAGAAATCCACTATAAAATCACAAGCGCTCTTCAAGGTTCACCAGATAAAAGAAATCTAAGCACTTCTGAAGGCTGGAGAACTCTGAATTTTGTGTAAGATGCAAAGTTTGTATCTGCGTTCTCTGACTTCATTTACTAGATAGGGCAGTGACCAGGAGTGAGCACTATGGAGCATCAGCCTTGGAACCAGGTCGCTTATTGGACATAGTCTGGAGCTTTAATAAGTAGATACAAAGCCAAGAATTACTTCTTACCTGGTTTAAGGGGATAACTTAAGATGATTGCTCCCAAACAAACATCACTGAAAATTAATAACGCAGTATTTCTCTGGTCCTCCTCTCCTTGGTCCTGAAGGAACACCAACTATCCACCACGCTGCCAAGCTACACTTCCTTAGGGAACGTACGATATTCCCCCAGCCTGTCCTCTGCGTTCTACTCCAAGCTCTAGCAACATTCTCTACTTTGGATCGAGCTAATAAGGTGGATTTTTTTTTTCCTGTAAGGAGCTACTTCTGTGATTGACGTCTCAGTTTCAACTCCCTAGCTTTTCACTCCAGTCCAGATGTGAACCTGTCGGTCACAGGATCCGAAGGCATTCTCAAGTTAAAAGGTCCTCTCTATCTCCACATCTGCTATTCTCTAACGTATAGCTTCCTCTCTGCTCTCCTGATCCTACTGAGATTTTATTATAAACTTTGTATCATTTTTTAAAACCTTCTTAATTTAAATTGAAAGTGGTAGATGACACATGTTCTCTTCCATCATCTCATTCCATCTACACGGCTGGAGTGAAGAGTCATACATGCCCGCACCTTCAAATTCTGGATCCAGTGGACAATGAAAAGGATCAAAGAAAATGTAAGAGGCACGGTCTCAGGAGCACCGATGACCTTAGTTATCCTTAAAGATGAAGTATGCACTGTACTGTTGAAATGCTATGCCTGTATCACCTTTTGTGACCGGGCAAACATGCTTTTGTAGATGCAAAAGAAATGTGTGCCCGGTAAATAAGTTCACTTCTTGGGCGAGAGCAACTCAAGGCTTTTCTGGCTGGACTCTGGAAGAGTTTTCTGGTAGCCATGTCAGTCATAGGCCATCAAATTAAGATGCCATTAAAAGAAGTTCTCAGAAGCACAGAGCTTCGCTCCCCGTGAGTTTCTGCACAGGGCATCTGAGCTGTGCTCTTATTTTAATTAAAAAAGTGATTCCTGACCATGATAAAATCAACCATTTGGAAGTATATAATAGTGTAAAGAAGACAAAGGCAGCCACAGCACCATCAGCTGGTGCGAGGTGCTCTCGATGCCTTGTTTCATTTTATTCTAGCACTTCCATGGTCTTTGCAACGCATGGTTCTGAATTTTGACAGCTCAGAAACAGATCTGTCTTATATTGATGACTTGTGAAAACATGAATCTGAGGTGTTTTTCTTTTACTTAAGAGCAGTTGCAGGAAATAATGACACATCTTAAAGGCATTAATCACAGATTAGATGACTACAGAATAGACCGCCGGTGTCGTCAGAGCTCAGATTGTGTTTGAGAGGCTCTACTGTGTCTCTCTTATTACTGGACTGTATTCACAGAAAAACGCCTTTGCAACCATCGCTAACCAAAGCCTCCATCCCACCCTCTCTGTAGACATCAGAATAGGACTCTAGCTCACAAAACCTTTCTCAATCCCATGCCTCCAAACCTGGTCCTCATGGTCTCCCCAAATCTGCTTTTTCCCCAGTTGTCTTCAATTCCCTTCTTTTAGCCCCTATCATTTATTTTAAATTGCCAGTTTTGAGAGGGAGACTGGGAAATGACACTGGAGCACGCTTGGCGTCTCAGAGGAATCATCCAACTTTCACCATTACAGATTTGATTTGTGCCTCACCTTCTTTCCTAAGTGCTTTCTGAGAGAACAATCTTGGATAAACTACAGGAAATGGGGTGCAAAGTGCTCACAAACCCGAGACAGTGTGCTCAGCCACGTGAGGATTAAATACCTGGGGTTGACTGCCTTCAAGGGGCAGGTCTTGGAGAGGTCAAAGGAACCTTAGAGGAGAATGAGAGAAAGTGGGAACTGGAATGATGGCTTGGTGGTGAAGAGCACTTGCTGTTCTTGCAGAGGACCTAGGTTCAGATCCCAGGGACCCATACTGCATAGCTCACAGTTGTCTAGAACTCCAGTTCTAGGGACCCAGTGTTCTCGGCTGGCCTCTGAAGCACCAGGCATGCATATGGTGCATAGACAGAAATACAGACAAACACTTGGGCACTTACAATAAGTATTTTAAAAAACAAAAGAGAAAGAGAAAAGAACCAAGAAAAAGCAGCCAAATTTACTACTTCCCATCTTGAACATCAGCCAGCATCAGCCATGGCTGATAGAGGAGTCCCCTGTAAGGTGTGTGTTACCATACAAGGACTTCATCCTTTAAGTACGGGAAGTAAAAAGTCCTTAACTAATTACCGACAAACCCAAATGCTAAATTGGTAGAAAACAGGGACCTTATCCCCCGTATTTGCTCCTCAAATTACAGTAATCTTCTGGAATCCTTCAGACACATTCTTCCATCTCTTCCTCCCTTCTGTCTTCTATAGCAATGTTATTTGGGAGAGGATTAATAGCCAGATGCAGGGAAGGGGAAGGATGCCTAATGCAGACAAGCGCCAGCCAACTTAACTCCAAACAGCAGCATAAAAGGGAGTAAGCAAGGTGCAGAGGCAAACCCCCAGCACATTAATAATAAACACCCCTTAATTTCTGCCAGCATTGTCCCCAATGCTATCTATCCTTCTGAACATCAGGAGGCTGGTTCCCAGCCCTGCATGGCACCCTTTCTAAAGACACTAGCAACAGGGATGGATCTCCTAGAATGAAATCCCAAGTCTGAGTTTCTCCTAAGCTTGTTCCTTCAGCAAAGCCAATGATGTTCTCCAAGCATCCAGTCTGGTACATTTTCTTAAAGCATTGTTGTGAATGTTGTAGTTGTTACTCAAAGTTAACAGGATTTAATTACATACAGGGACTTTTTTTAAATAAACAATTTTATCTCCTCAGAAAGATAATATATCTCTCAGTCCTAACTGATACCTGAGAAAGTTACGAAAAACACACTTGAAGAAAGAGCTGCAACGGACTGACAGAAAACCTTTCAAAGGTGCCTTTGCCGACAGATCTGGGTCCCACAGGTGTGTCCGATGAACCTTGGACAAATTAAGAACTCTTTATTAATGTTTCACTGACTTACGTTATTAGCCTCACTCTATTAAAGGGCAGAACCATATAAGGGTTTGCCATGAGATGCGATGTGCCAGCGCAATGCTGACACAGACTATAAAACCTGAAGTTTAAGCAATGAAGTAAAAACATGAGAGACACAAAGAAGGCCTTGAAGCCACCTTTGCCCTCCTCCTGTTCACAAATACCGTAAACAATTTTGCAGACAGATCCACATACCTCTCTCCATTCAGCCATGTCATAATGGAGCCTTGCGTTGTGTTTTACTGTTTCTCTCTTGTGAGATGCTGCTGTGCCTGCTTTCCCCTCCCTGCTCGTCTCCCCTTCTGTGTTTCCTTTGTGGACGAGACAGTTCTCCTTGTTACACGGTCCCTTCCTTCCTCTGATTTTGCAAATGAACTTAGAGTAAATAATAATGGCATGTACTGAATATTCTGGCTTCCAAAGCACCAGGCAGCATTGTCTGTGGACAATCTGAACCTTAGAAGTTGAAAACACAGATCTCTTCCAAAAAGGTACCTGGCCTCTTGCTACTCAGCCTGGCCATGTGCCAGCCTTAGGTGTATCTACAGATGTCAACACCTGTCCTGCAGGTAGATCAGATGCCCATAACCCCTGTAATCAGAGCCTCAATGGTTCTACCAGATTCCCTTCACCCCTCAAATG
Source organism: Bramus lutescens (assembly GCA_001685075.1). NCBI lineage: Eukaryota > Metazoa > Chordata > Mammalia > Rodentia > Cricetidae > Bramus > Bramus lutescens. The sequence continues at coordinate 132,923 of LOEQ01003317.1, forward strand.
CACTTTGTTACAAATTCAATCTCTCCTGGTAACATTTGTAACATCATCTCCATCCTTACAAATCCAACCTCTCCTGGTTACATCTGTAACAATATTTCCATTGTTACAAATCCACCCTTTCCTGGTTACATTTGTAACAAACCCAACCTCTCCTGGTTACATCTGTGACAGCATTTCCATTGTACAAATCCATCCTTTCCTGGTAACATTTGTAACAGCATCTCCATTGTTATAAACCCAACCTCTCCTGGTTACATTTGTGACAGCATCTCCATCGTTACAAACCCAACCTCTCACCTAGTCTTTAATCCCAGTTCTCCGGAGGTAGAGGTAGGTAGATCTCCATGAGTTCAAGGCCAGCCTGGTCTACAGAGCTAGTTCCAAGATAGTCACCGTGGCTGCACAGAGGAACCCTGTCTTCAGAAACAAACAACAACAACAAAAATGAATTCAACCTCTCATGGTTACAGTTGTAAAAGCGTCAGCAGTGGACTGTGTTGCACTGACCAATTGGACCCTGTCCTGCCACTTCTCACAAAGAAAGTGATGCGGGGGAACCCTAGGCCAAGGTATCTGCCACAGAGATGTCAGAAAGGATGCTCTGTTACACTTCATCACGGGGCAAGGCAGAGGCATTTAAATTGTCGCAGCTTCTGGCTTGGGGAGAATGGAGCCAGGAAGAAAAGAGGCCACAGAAAAACAAGCTGGAGTCAGGTGTGTTTTCTTGTTTGTGACTCTTCCTGACAACAGGATCTTTAGATGCCTGGAAGGTATGTGTGTGCTACTGGCCTGGTTTTGATTTAGAAAGACAAAAAAGAGAAGGGTCTATGTAAGTTGAAGGACTGACCTAAAATGTACGATCAGACACTGGAAAGCAACAGAGAGCAATGCAAGAACATTGGAGGTGGGGACAGCAGTACAGCCATGAACAATGTATGGAAACATCCAAGCCCCTAGAGCCTCCGTTATGAAACCAGGAGATGGCAATACTCGGTGCTAGCTCAGAGTGGATATCAGCTATTAATGGATCATCACACTGCTCAAACAGTGGTGGGTGATAGTGTTTGTGGTAATGAGGATTTGAGACAAAGCCGCACAATCTTCTATCTAAATCGCTCCACGCTTCTCAAACAGTGGGAAGTGGGATCAGTGTCACACACCTCTAACTCCAGCCACTCGGAAGGCTAAGACAGGAGGGTGGAAATGTCAAAGTCAGCCTGGACTACATAATCAATTCCAAACCAGCCTGTGTAACTTCATGAGATAGCTCTCAAAAGTAAGACTTAGAAGTGAGGCTGGGAAGCTTAAAAATCCAGCTTGGTATAGGTGACCTTGGAGCATGTGTGGGTCCTGGGAAAGGAAAACCTTGGGGTTTCTCCCTGTTTGACGTCTCTCTGATCCCATCACATTCTTTGGGAACAACTACAATACACAATTCAGTAAGTGAGTGACTTCATGGCGATACAGCAAATCAGCCCTGCTAGGTCCTCCACCATCTTATTTTTTAACATGAACCTCAGCCCCAGGGACTCTACATTGTCACATTCATTTTCCAGATGAGGAAAGTAAGACATTAACACACTGGCCTCTGTTTTCCAGCAGCAGAGAGAGCTCAGTCTTGATCCCAGGCATTTGGAGTTCAAGGCCTACAAGGAGAATTCCTTTGATAAAGGAACTGGAGACTTGTCCTCAGGCTGTCTCCTAGGACTGGTGCCACCTTTCCTGGCAATGGTGTGCACTCATTTGTTGAGTTCTTAAGCACAGTGGTACAGTGAAAATGGTCCCTATCTGCACAGTGATGGCCAGCTGTGGAGGGGGCTACTGGCCATGGCCAAGGGTTGATCTCTTGAGTTTAGTAGTCCCCTGTTATGCCAATGCAGAAACCTAGATGGGGTACGAAGTAAAGGATCATTTCAACATAGTGATCAGGTTTGGAGTCTGTTAATACTTTCGAAACCTCCAGGAATAATGAAGCACATCCTCAGAGCTTTGCATTTAAATCAGGAAAAGGCAGCGTTTGGGCTCACGAGGCTGCAGAGGGCAAGCAAGAGTACCATAGATGTTAGCAAACATCTTACCATTAATAGACGTTAGCAAACATCTTAGCATTAATAGATGTTAGCAAACATATCACCATTAACAGACATTAGCAAACATCTTACTGATATCTCTACCATTGGTGCCACCGGGATCTAGGTTTTTTTTTTCCTTTACAAGGCCCCCTATGTCTTGTGTGCCTGCCCTGTGAAGAGCCTACAACAAAGTTACCTAACACCAAACTGTCTACCAGCTGACTAGTGAGCCCCTCCATTTGGTCATTAATGTTTCAACTCAGCCTCATACCGCCACCTGGCTGCATTTACTGGAGCTCTCCAGATTAGAGAGTGTTTTCTGTTGGGCTCTTGCATGGACAGTAGGAATCTTTAACCCTTGAGGAAGAGGAGTTAATTTCCTGCTAGGTGGGATCATGTGAGTATCACAACCAAAACTGTACTGCCAAGCTGATTACTCAGTGTCTCAGGAGAAATCAAGTGTCAGAGCCAGTCAAAATAGCACCCCCCCCACCCAGCTTCTATAACATGACTTGCACCCTGCATGTGGCTTTCTGCTACTGCATTGAGAAGGGTCCTGTATCAGAGCCCATGACAGACTGTTGTTCACTTTTACAGATCAGTGATAAAAACAAGCCACTGGACTCCTCTTTGTGTAGAACTAATGTCTTACCAACAAAACAACTGAAGGATACATTAATAGTGTCACCTAAAAATGACCTTGGAGCTTATTTCTCCACTCAAGCAGAATTATGGCCAAAGTAATGCTATCTTCTTCACGCTCCTCACAGAACTGGTTCTGGCTAGTCCCATTCTAGATTACTAAGAGGGAAACATGTTCGAGTCTCAGGAGGCATACAGAGGTGTGTCCACCCAAGACTGTATACCCCAGAACCAGTGTGCTTATCCAAGTCAGGGTCCCAGACTCAAATGCTCCCTGGGCTTAGCAGGAGCACGAGAGAACACAATGTCCAAAACACACCAGTAAGGAGGGGTGTGGCCTGTGGGAACCGGGAGTGTAGGTGCTTTTGAAGGGGAGTTTCATCTCCTTCCCAGATCTCACCACTAGTTACTGCCATCTAGAGAGGTGGCTGCCATGTCCTCAGACTGAATGAAAACAAAAACAAGAACACTGTTGTCTATATGTCTATGTTCCGAGTGTATCGGTTACCTTCCTCATCACCATGACAGAGTAACTGACAAAAGAGACTTAAAGGAAGGTGGGGTTTTTTTGACTCATAGTTTAAGGGTTTATAGTTCATCCTGTAGGAGAAAGATGGATGCAGGAAGCTGTACAACAGCCAGAGTGACTTCTCACCTCCTCACACCTTGCTGGAGCAGGAAACCAGGAGCAGAGAGGTTGCCTGGTGGGCTGTATGCCTCAAAGCCTGCCTCCGGTGACCTGCTTCATTTAGCTAGGCTCCTTCTTCAAAGAGACAACTAGGTCTCACCTTAAACCTACTGACCCTGATCCTCCACATGCTGGTCTGATCCTTCAATAGGCATCACATGTGGAAGCAGGAGAGGACGATGTGAGCATCCCAACACTTATGTTTTCTGAGACCTAGGGACCTGAGAGAAAGACAGGGTCTCCTGTCGCGGAGCCATGTAGAGACCCTCATCAGCTGGCTTCTATTCCTCTTCATATCCATCATTGTCATCATCATCATCATCATCATCATCATCTTGCCAATTTTCTCAGCTTGTTTTCTTATGTGCCTATACCTCATCCCCAGCTCTCCCTTCTGCTTGAAAATACCTTACTCACTTTATCTGGATCACTTACTGCAGCTCCACCAGACTCCACTCAAAGCTGATCTCCTCCAGGAAGTCTTCCACGTTTTCTGCTCTTGCTTAGATTATAGTGCTCTACTAAAGGAACCTATGAATTCTCGTGTTGGGTTTAGTCATCTTCTCCACTGACTGGAACCTTCTAGATGGAGGGCAATACACCTGCTTACTGTAGCTGCAGGTCCTTAGTACCTAGGCTAACATCCGATAAGTACCCAACAAATATTGAATGAATGAGAAAATGATAGGTAAATGGAGAGAGGACAGAGCCTGGGAAGAAGCATCGCAAAAGAAAAGGGCGTCCAGCCAGGACCGCATCATAGCACGGACAGACAGGTCTGATGGATGCTAGTCAATGACACAGAGACGTTGACGAGAATGAAAACTAAGGGGCTATCAGATTCGTTAGGGAAAAGAAAATACACACATGTGCGACTCCATGGACTCCAGAAGCGACTGGGTTATAGAAACTGGCGATGCCAGCCCACACATCCAAGACAACGCTCACAGCATCGCAAGGTATTTGCGGTCTGGTCCAGGAATCAGTGAGTAGATCAATGGGAGGAGGGCAGAGGTGAAACAACAAAGCATCCCATTTTTAGAATGATTAGGGAAGTGACCGGGGCAAGGGCAACCGTGCAGCCCAGGTGCAGACGGCCCCAAAGAAAAATAAGCAGCTTCCAAACGGCTTCTCCTCGCTTCTCCCTGATGCTGTTCCTTGTCACAGCTCTGCCCATCAGCAAGCAAGGAGGGGGTAGATCTTGGCTCTCTAATATGCAGATCACTGTGGTGTGTAATTTCCTGTCAATTCCTTTGATGAAAAGTGCAGCGAGAACAGTAACGGGTTCCGACATATTTCAACCCATGCAAATGCAACACTGCCAGCAGCTCCTCTGTTTCACCCACGCCATTTCCTGGTCGACTTGAAGCATTTCTCTCCCTGGGAGCTCCAGAGCTCTGCAGTGGATGGCAAATGATAATTCCTCATTAAGGAATAAAAATTAAATGGCATGCTACCCATTTGGGCTGGCTAACTGTTTCACATTCTTAAACTTCCTGTCAAAATGAATCATCATTTGATATAATTATAAAGAGATGTGTAGCCTTAAATATACATTCAAGCTTTTAGCTAAACCCCTGCTTCCTGAGGCCTCTCCTACATACACTGGTGGAGCTAACTGCCTTCATAACAACAAAAGAGATGGGCCACCACAGCACAGGGCAGTGTCTGCTCCACTGATGATGCCAAGGGGGTCACACTGGCAGTGCTAATGAAAATTTGTTTTTTTTTTTTAAAGACCTGCCATTTCCATAGTAACAGCACAAGATCTCAACACACAGATACAGCACACACTGAAGCAGGACTCCTTCCCTTCTTAGATGGCAGCTGAGAGTTTCTGGATGTGGGGCGGGNGGTGTCTTCTCCACATCATGACTTCCGTGATGCAAGTACTTAATGCAAGATTTGAATTTAGGATGCCAAATCATTTCTAAACAATCTTCTACATGTTTGAGGCTCCAAACAGAGTCTAGCGGGCCTTTGAGAATAGGGCTATTTTGTTTTTAATATAGCTTCTGTTGACAATTCAAGAAAAGAAAAATTGTTAGTTTCTTTGAGACAAGGCTGTAATGTAGGCTGGCCTCAAACTCTCTATATATAACTGAATGTGCCTAGCCAGAATACATGTTCCAAAAGGCCTGGCTATAGAAAAGAGAACTTGTGCCTGCTTGGCATGCATGAATTCATGACTAAAGAGAAATATTCACCATCCGCAGTTGACCTAATGGAAAGGGAGGGCCTGTTTCCCAGAGCCCCTTGATTAGGGTTCCTCTCCAACCTGCTATAAACCCAGCTGACATCTGGTTTGTTAAACATATACGTGGATGCCTTGGGACAGAACTGTCTTGAAGCTTGATGGGAAATTTTAAAGGCAGCCCATGGTCAACAGTGCTGTGACTAAATATTTTACTAGTTTTTTCTAAGACTCCAAGGACTTAGGCAACAAACGTGACTTATAAGAGGTTCCTGGGCCCTGAAACCTAAAACCAAAATGGGAGAACAATACGTCCGCCTCTGTTATTCCCTGTGCCTGGCAGCTGAGGACTTCAGATCACAGAGCCTCGTGTTATGGAGATCCCCACATCATTGGGCTTCATTTGTGTTAGGAACATTTCCAAATGCGAGCTCCATGCCAATGCAAAATTCCCAATCAAGCCAAATCAAAACAAGCCATATTAAGAAATATCCAGGTTTAATGGGAGTTCTGTGCTCTCAGGTGGCCCCGAGGCAGCCATGCTTTCTCTGACCATTGCCACGTCTTCCCATCATGATGGACTCTAGTCCTCTGGAGCTGTGGGCTAAATTAAACCCCTTTTCCTGTAAGTTGCCTTAGTCAGGGCATTGTATCACAGCAACAGAAAATTAGCTAATATCCCAGGTTGGGCACATCCTTGCCTGTGGC